>JACXGM010028495.1:0-14039 GCA_016801145.1 Umbra pygmaea | reverse complement strand
CCATAGAGCAGTCACAAGGGTTATAAATTATGCCGGTCGCTTCGTTTGTCTGTTGCGTATAATACTATGCTGGAGCCTTCGTCTTTTGTGTTTTTATCGTAAGTACTCAATTTATATTACTCCAGCCTAGTTTTTAAACGCCTCGGTTCGAACTCAGTTATTAGGACATATCAACACAACACTCTTTTTTAATTGTATTAGATGTTGTGTGTATTCAGCATCGTAATCTGAACAAAAAACAAACAAACAAACAGCCTGCCCCTGAAGGAACACAGCACTACTTGAGCTGAAAACAACCAAATCATCCGCGTACATCTCCAATCATACACCCAGTGAACTACATTTCACAGTTGAATGTTTTTGTATGTGGCCCTACGCTAAAGTCAAGTAATGACGCTATAATATAAAAGACCGTTGCGGTGCTTTCGTCACTCCCTTATCCCTCCTACCAGTTCCTATGCCCACTTGACCAATGCGAATGCAAATAGCAAAACCGGTGTTGGGGGAGAGTAGTTAGTAGAACTGTTTAGAAGTGGACTGTTCCTATAACCACCTATGGTGGCCTCATGGTGGAGGTGAGCAAGCAATCAATATTAAGGGAGTTCTGTACCAATACAGAATCTTTTAGCCTGGATAACCTTTTTTACTGTTATTGTCAGTAAAAAGAATGAAACATTATATTGTTATGTTTTGTGCTTTAATGGTAAACAATGAAGGTTTAAATTAAAGGTTGGTAAACAATTAAGGTGTAAATTAAAGGTTTTGGGTTTACTGTATTCTGTTGATGTTGAAATGGATTCAAAAAAAATATGGTATCGAAAAAAGTATCGTTAAGGAACCGGTATCGAAACTGAGGTATCGAAATTGGCACCGGATCAAAAGATTTTGAACGATGCCCAGCCCTAGGAGCGCCCCAACTTTGGTGAATTTGGCGGAAAAAGTTCCACTTCCCCGTTGCTATAACCTGTCACCCCAAATGTTGGAGGCTGATGATGTCTTCTTTTTGGGAGGGGTATTGCCCTGCCATGTCAAACCCTCACCTATCACCATTATAATGAAGCATGGTAATTCAAAGCCTTACCTAGGAAGAGTAGTAGGGAGTATTGGAGAACTTTGCCATATGCTAGATGAATAAGTACACTGTAGATAAGGTTACAGATAGCAGTGTATAGCAAACGAGTGAACGAGGTCATTTAAGTCCCAAACAAAGGCTGCCCTTGACACAGCCTATACAGAGTGAACATTGAGGATGCAACACAAGATTAGTCACTCACTGCCCTCAATATTAACAGCCTTTCATTCAAGCACCACGACACAGCAATGGAGCCTCACTAGACTTAAATGTGGCACTTGCAAGGTCAGGGTTGATTCCCAAGGGGAAAAGTACAAACATATATTAACTCACAAACAAGTGTCTTTGGACAAGTTTGTCTGCTAAATAAGAAACGGTTGTTTTGAGGTATGCTGCCTAAACCTAGTTCCTTCTGTCCTTATTTACAATAAACAGAGGCTGGTACAGGCACTATTACATAAATATAGGTATATTGAAAGAATAAATCAAGCCACATTTTATTATGAAGTTTACAACCCTGGTGAGGCTGCAATTGCTGTGAATTCCATAAATGGGTGGAAGCCCAAATGCACATCACTGGGATGGTATTAATTAACCCTTTGTTATAAAGAACCTTGACAACATGACAGAAACAGAAAGACAACAACACCGTTCCTTTTAACTCAATCAAGGCTTATCAAATGACACTCGTACCAGATTCCAATTCTCCTACTAAGGAATGTATAATTCATCTGGGATGGAATTCACACTGTATGAAATATAAAAGCTGGTACATGGTACAGTATATTAAAATCCAGGGCCCATTTGAAGTTTACCCGTCACTTCAATCAGTCCAATTCTATTAACTCTGTCTCAAGTAATCCTATCCGACAGCCAACCCAAGATGTGTAACATACACTTGGGCCAGTATGTGGATACCAGTACAATATAAGACAATTAACAGTTTTCCACCGTTCTGGTTACATAAAGCGAAAACTTTGCTGGGGATGTAAAACAACGAACTCACAGTACATTCATGTGTATTCAAATGACGGTTTTATACTTACTCAGTTTTTTGTCGGCCTTTGTTATCATGAAGATCCAGTAGGTTGATCACAGCTTGGCCCAGAAGCTTATCGAGTCCCACTAGAGCACGGTGCATTACTATGATATACAGTGTGCATCGTTCAGCATTGCCATTGTGGAATAGCGGTAGTTCAAATGTTGCTTCTTCCTTCCATACAGGTTCAACACATTTTTCGGCAACTGAGGTTGAAAACTTGTCTTTTGCAACCTGCATGATAGCATATGCATCGTTTGTTCCATTCTTGCCTTTGATTCTCAAATTCCTGGCTTGTAACACCGTTACCTGTACACTTGTGGGATACCACTGTTGGCTTTGGTCAGCCAAATCCATTTTCAAAACTTTACAGCAAACGCTTGACAAACCAAACCTTAATATGATTAACGTGTCGTTCTCGATAAGTAATCAAATAGACTGGGGTAGATGACAAGCCGTAACACTTCACACTACTTCTACTTCCTTGTTTACTGTACTATACTGTACTGTACCACACCACGTAACGTCTGCCGAAACGACAGGAAAATGCGATACAGGGTCTGAATAAACCAAACCCTACATTCTGGTCAAATATGTAGCTGGCTAATGCAAGACAGGTGTTACTAATAATTACGTAACGTTATCGGTTGATGTCTGATTAAAGACACAATTATGTCGGTAAGAAATTGCTAACGTAGCTATGTTTTTGGCTAATTACACGGCTAACTAACGAAGCTACCTAGGTAACTCCAAAAATAAACTCAGACATACGAAAAGAACCATATCGTATACTTTGCTTCAACAATCACTTTATACTACCGTATACTTTCTCACAACAGTTGTTAAAATACTACAATGGGTACCGTAATCGGACCGTGATACTTGCTTATTATCTGCCTTTAAGTGTTTAGACTTGTCTCTTTGTTTAACAATAAACTTCCTCGTTAACCATTCCTCCCGCCCCTATTCTGTCGTATACCTATATTATTGGTTAGAAATTATAAAGGCCTAGCGTGATTGGACAGTGGCGCTTATGCCATAGTAACTGATTTGCGCAGTCATTTAATTGCTTCTGAAAATTTTCTACATTTGTTTCGACTCCACATAAATGGTCTAAATGCACTAAACCGGCCAAAAATGTTAGATAACCCCACCTGCTTCTATTTTCAAAATTGTCTGTTTTATTTAATTTCAAGACCTGGACATCCAGGTAACTGGAATGCCTAACTAAGTCAATCAATACAAGGAACAAAACCAGCAGACAATATTGAAATGAATTATCTTTAAAAATCCCCTATCCCGCCATCTATCTGTAAGTAGAGCTTCCACACTCCCCAAATTCTATTCAACTCCTGGTATTAGTAACCTCAGAATGTGGTCGTCACATTTTCACAAGCGTTTGGATAAATAGCAATACTGAAAAACAACAAATATTTAATTGGTGGCTGCTTTCGTACCCACATAAAAATAGAAAAGATAAGTTGTACATTTTTATTTTGCATCAGTTTTTTATACATAAGGCACAGACAGTCTGAAATTCTTGAACAATATACTGTATTAAAAACGTCATAAAATTTTCACGCTGATCTCATTGTAAGAAATGAAATTATATAAATAAACAAAATCTTGATATCTCCCTTTTTCATTTCGAGATGAAAGTGGACACACAACTAAATAATTTTGGAATCAATGTGATTAATTTGAGTAAATTTGCATAATGTTGACATTGTAAAGTTTCCATTGAAAGTGAATTCACAGATTTGTTGGCCAGCCACCACTGCAATTTTCGCAGTTTGACATTCACTCAACAATTAAATATAACAATACTATTTGACTGAAAGGGAGATTTCAGGACCTAGAATTAAGATAAAATCTATGACATGTATCCAATAAACACTGACATTGAGGTAAGCTCTGCGATTCTATACAATTCTTTGGCACAATTGTTTCCCTGAACACATATGATTTATTTAGAGGTCCTTGCCTACAATAAACTGAGCTGTTGTACTCTTACACACACTGAAAGAATACTGAAGATCATGCATAATACACAATGTTGGATAGTAAAGCAACATGAGGCAGCTATGAAGCTTAGATGAACCATAATTCTGTCATATTCTTTTTTCCTTTACTATGTACATAAACATAATTAGTGTAGTAGTTAATAATTTCTCTAACAAGTTTTAAGCAATTGGTTTATGAGTTCAGGGTTAAGCGCTTATCTTGATTAATGTGATAACACAGTTTACCACATAATTTACCACAAAGTAAAACATCATATAAACACATTTTCTTCCTTGATTGGAATCTTAAAATGGTTTTAACGGATGCATCCCTTGTACGTATCAGTGCAGGAATATTGATGCTTGAAATAATTGCCAGTAGGGGGCAGTCTACATCCATGCTTAGATAAGTGTGCATCCGAAAACAAGGGATAAAGGAAAAACTGAAGATTGATAGATGAGGCATTTGATATAAGAAAACAACAATAGACATTTCAGAGTACATGCCAGACCGAAGAAAGTTCACTCTTAGTTGATTTGTCTGAATACAGATGCATGTTCACTTCTGTTCATGAAGGGGCGTAGTATTCTCAGTGCGGATGCATATTTGGATCAATTCAATGTTTTAGTAAAACAATGTTTACAAACTGCATTCTTTCATCACCAACATGCATTCACACAATCACACGCACAACTGCCCACATACCCACAATCCTAAAAGATAAGAGCAATATAATTCTTCATAGAGGAAACACACAGCCGTACTGTGGAAATAGACCATATTAAAATCTATTTCATGCTATAGTCAATATGCATAGAATAAGAATAAAATACAACAATAAACATCTCCTTATTGTATCCAAAATTAACATCTTATGTCAATTGTATACTGAAAAAGTATTGTGATGTGTAAATAAATCCATATTTCAGGTTGCAAATACAGTTGTACAAACATTTTTCATATCGGACAAATACCAGAATACAGAACATCATTGACTCCATACATTTGATCCCATACTCTTACTGTGATGGAAAGAAGCAAGCAAAAGAAAACACCTTGTCTGTCTCTTTTACATATAAAAAGAAAGATTTAATCTTGCACTAAATCCCAATTTGAGATCCACACTTGCAATTTGAATATCTGTGCAATTCTTTCAATGAAGTATACACGAAAGCCTGAGCTACAGACACAGACCTCAGAATACAGGTCTTACAAGGCATAACAAACCAAAACAGTATCATATCATCATAAAAAATATTGTCAATTATGAAAAGTTGCTGGGAAGTTAGACTGTAGTTTCACTCTTCCACATACTTTTCATGCCCACAGAGCACTGAGAATGGTCTGTGCCACTCGTGTCTAACTCCACCTGTATTCTGGAACTCTTTAAGCTTCCGTTAGCCGCCCCTGGGACAGTGCTACTGATGATGTTCAGAGGGTACGAGCTACGCTTCGCTTCTCGCTCTGCAGCTGCTGCCAGTTTCAGATTGTCCCGGCTGGCGCTGCACCTATAACCCTGCATTGCTACCCTGCTGGCCACGGACGGGAGGAGAGGAAAGGGCTTACGGCTGCCACTGCTGCCTCCGTCGCTCCCGTCTGAGGGGCTGGTGGGCACCGTCTCCCCTGCTCTTCTGCCATTACCATTGGTTAGAGGGTTGGTCTGGATCTCAGAGTGGCTGTGGTGGAGACTGCCGTTCTCACTAGTTGCCTGTTTGTGGGCTGGATGGGCAGCTTTGTGCTGCTCTACACCTGCAAGCCACAGTGTTCCCATGCTGCCCCCTCCCCCACCAGTCCTCAGGGCTTTGAGGCGGTAGTGACCTCGGCCTTCACCTCGGTGGTGATACTGGCTGCTCCCTTGTTTAGTTCTGCCACTGACCTTCCTCCTCTGAGGTGGGATCGGGGCTACAGAGTCGATGGCGGGCAGGAGATTGTTGGTTTGTTTGTTGTTATTTTCTGTGCTGGTGCTTGTGTTGGTGCCAGCTGAGGCTCGGGTGGCATTGTTGGTACCGTCTTGCGTCACCTGGAGCAGATTGGTCAGTTTGCAGGGCCCGGAGCCCACACTGCTGATCCCACTGCTGTTCCCACTGGGGCTGGACGTGGACCTTGCTGACGAGGAGTTCTGCGGTTCCCCCGGAGGACGGCAGCCAATGAACACCTGGGATCCCTGTTCAGAGGTGGTGTGCACCCCACTCATGGCGGTGCAGGCGTGGGTGCAGGCTGGCGTTGGCTGGGTGCGGCGGTACCCGGGGCAGCAGCCCAGCCAGGATGTCTGAACGTCCCGGCGTCGGAAGCAGTGTTGCACCACAAGGAATACCCCCAACACGGTTGCAGCCATCCCATAGAAACAGCTGAACAACAGGCTACTGTGACCTGTCAGCCACATGGCCATGGCCCCGCCTCCCCACATGGCCAGAAACAGGAAGTGGGTGGTCACCAGCATTAGGACCTGCACTTTTAGGGTGTATTGGTCGTCAGGGATCAACGCAGTGTGCAAGTTCCCCACCACGGAATCGGCTGACAGGAGGCTGGTGCTACCCCCCAGCGCTGGTTGGCTCTCAGGCGAAGGAGAGGAAAGGGTGGACCCTGGGCAGTCTTTGTTCTCCCGGTGCCTCAGACGAAACACAGTGCACAGGAAATAGATCCAGGTCACCAGGACTGCCAAGCCTGCAGGGACAAAGAAGGCCCCCAAACTGGGCCGCCACACCAACCAGCAGCTGGAAAACGTAATAAAAATACTCAGTAACGTCCTAACTAAACAAAGATTCTGTGTATTCTCAATCTCATAAAAATGTCATATTCAGCTCTTGATTAAGCACTAGACTAAAAGATACTGCGTCAAGGGCCAGTGGTCAAATAAGAAGCACTCACTAAGGACTGTTGTCCCCGTAGTTGTGGATGTTGACAGCTGCAGTGACTCCACATATGATGAGAGGAACACCACCAGCTATTAGATAGAACCTGGATTGAGCGATGAGGCACAAACATTAGAGGGATCACAAAGGTGAATGCCTGTAAATGCATTTGCGGCAGCTAAACCTACTAGACCACCCAAGGCCACAGATACAAATCGTATGACAAATTACATTTCGGGTTCTGTTTAAGCCCTTCCCAAGGCCTTTGACACTGTTGATCGTGATATTTTATTAAGGAAGTTGTCTCAAATAGGCCACAGCTCTGATTCATGTGCTTGGTTCTGCGACTCCACTGTGTCTGATGGAGTCAAGTCAACTCAAGGTGTTTCACAGGGATCAATTCAAGGACCTGTTCTTTTTACTCTTTACATAAATGAAATTGATAAATCTGTTAAAGAATGTGCTCTTCATCTGTACTCTGATGACAATATTATCTACTGTATTTCACTGCTCCGACTATTGATCTATCAGTGTAAAGGTTGCAAAGTGATTCAGTAGCTGTTCAGGTCACCCTTGTAGATCTAAAGCTGGTTCTAAATTCTGAAGAAACAAAATAAATTACATGCTTTTGTCAAAGTCCTGTAAAACCATTTCTACTGGGTTGCATCTCTACTCCATGAATGGTACAGTGATTGAACAAGTACATGCCTACAAATACCTTGGTTCTTTTATAGAAATAAATATTACTTCTCCCTGGCTAGTAGGAAGTTAATGGTTCAATAAACTTTTTCACCTGTTTTTGATTATGGAGACACTATATCAAAGTGCCACAATTACAACTCTGAGATCCCTTGACTCTGTTTATCATGGTGCTCTTCGTTTTATTACATCTGATCATTTTAATACACATCACTGCTTCCTTTACCATAAGGTTGGCTGGACCTCATTAAAGACCTAGACTGCACTTCTCTCTGTTTGTTTTTCAAGCTCTTTTCCTCAAGCTCCCAATATACTTGTGCTCCCTGTTGAAGCCTAGAGTTTTGAAATATAATACAAGGTCACAGGGTTGGTTAACATTAACTACTCCCATGGTGAACACTGAGATTGGTAGATCTGCTTTTTCAGGTCAGAGTTTTAGGTATTGAAAAGTTTTCTCTAGGCAGATCTGCCTTGTAGGTAGAAATCATTTGATGGATTGATTCAAAACTGAGGGCGGACCTCACATGACATCGGAAATGTGCACATGAGCATCATTTTCTCCATTTTTAATAATCTCTAACCATACACTAGTTTTGGGTAAAGCTACTTTTCAGTTACATTCCAGTTACCAGTTGAGTTCACAAGTTTTTGGAAGTCCCTAATTAAGACAAAATGATCAGGTAAATGGAGTTCATATCTTACTGTTGACCATGATTGATATTTTCTTTACTCTTTCTATTTGTTTTATAGGTTACTTTTAAGATATGAACTCCATTTACCTGATCATTTTTTCTTACTTAGGGATTTCCCAAAACTTGTGAACTCAACAGGTAACTGGAATGTAACTGCAATGTAACTCAAAAGTATCTTTACCCAACACTGCCATACACCTAACCTTAACCCTAACCTTAACCACACTGGAGTGTTAGAATGTAATCCTGTGCTATATGTATAAATAAATAGTAATTATCAATCAAAATTAAACTTAATGCACCTCTGTTTTGAATCAACCAATCAAATAACTTCTGCCTTCAAGGCAGATTTGCCTGAAGAACACTTTTCAATAACTAAAAGTCTTATGAGTGCTTTTTCATGCTTAGCACCTAATGTTTGGCATGGTATCCAGTCGGTTCTTCGTTTGGGTCCCTTAGTGCCCATGGGTTGTTTTATTGTACTGATTAAGGATTATGATATTAATGAATGTGTTTGTTTTAATTAACTGTGCATGTCTATGTACTGCTTTGTATGTTTAAATTTGTATGTTTGCCATTTGTTTGGTTTTGTTCCCAGGGCACACTTAGGTCGCAATGTGTCCCCCTGGTTAAATAAAATAAAATAAATAATCTGTATGAAATCTCAGGGTTTTGCACCTTTGTTATTTTCTCCATAAACATGTCCACTTCACAGCTGTAGTGATCACTAAGATATGTGATCTCCTGAGCTGAACTGAGCAGTCAATTGGGGTGAACCCCACACGTTCCCCGAAGGGCAATAGTCGGGGGGGGATTGTGATTTATCACAGGGCCAGGCGTCATTGGAGGCCTGACCCCATGTGGCGGTGGGCGACCGGGGGTCTGGGAAAGCTAGAGGGGTCAGCAATACAGTGGATGCTCACAGCCAGGGAGCACCCAGGGCAAACAGCGCCTATGGGGGAGGGGGAGTAGGGCAGAAATGAAGGGACAGTGCCCCCCCCCCATCATCCAAAACAGATTTATGATATTCTCCTCAACATCTGTTATCCTGGCTCGTACATGCCCCCCAAGCTCCGGGCTCAACACTCTGCGTTATTCACTGTTGCTTCATTGTGACTCTGCAGTTGTGTACCTTTCTCTCCCCTCTATAGTTTCAAAAAACAGAAGAGCCTTGGTTCTGAACGGCACAATGCTGCTCTTTGATACGATACAGTCTGGGTGTCCATTCAAATGAATATGGTCATTTCAAATAGTGCCAGACAATGAGATCTCCAGCACAGACCTGTTTCACTGAGTAACAACCACCTCATATAAAAGTCCACTCTGTCTCCGGACTGAATGGCTGACCTGAGCATTGGCCGCTGGGTAGCTGGAAGAGACTCTCCCTCTGGTTGCTGTGGCAGGCTCCAGACAGCCTCTTTGTAGAGGACTCTGGCACTGACACCCATCCACAGCAGAGTAGACAAGGAGGAGTAGTGGAGAGCAATGCCCACCTGCCACAAATCACACGTACAATCTATAAATCACAACGTCATACATTCAGTCCATAAATCACAGTCATAAATACAGTCTATAAACACACAGTCAAACAGAGATTATATAAATCACACACAGGTGACAACAGATATATCTGGGAGGGACTTACAGCCTGGCACACCAGAGAGTATCTGGTCAGGTTGATGCCTCCTGCATACACAGCTGTGGTCATCGCGATGTGGAAGCAAGTATTGAGCAATGTGTGCCAGCTCTTCCTGGATGTATGTATAGAACTACAGGTGTAGGGAAAAAAATAAGAACATTAGATGGACACACAGACACTGAGTTCAGCGGACACATAAACAAACGCACACAATACCTGTGGTGGAGTATGTGTGTGATGATAATGGTGAAGAGGCATAGTAGGAGCACTGCAGTACACGTATACACCACAGGGTGGAGAGACGTCACCGACATGGCCGGAGACTGTGGGAAGTCAGGAATCTCCTAGGAAAAGGAAAGCTATTAATATGTTTGCAGGGACCGCACTCTAGTCCTGGGTATAAAATACAGAGACCGTGAGAAGAAACATAAACATAAATCCCGTGAATTCATCATTTCATTTGTTTTCCAGGGTGATTCTATAAATGTTCTGACTGACAAGGATAAAAATGTGTTGTTCAGTCTCTGAGCGAGGCAATTAAACCTAATTGCTCTCAGGTCGTTGCTGAAAATGAAAATGTGAGAGTCACACTTTCCTTGTAAAATAACAAAACAAAAAAAACTAAACATTCACCATGTCTTAGTGAGATGAAGTGATGGCAAAACGCCCTGTTTTCCTACCTGCAGCACGGCATAGTTGCTGAGCACATGGCAGTGCAGGGTGGAGGTGGCAGAGTCACTGTGGACGAGATGGCAGCCCTCCTGGCTCCACCCTCCCTGGTCCTGCTGCAGAGCCTGCAGGCTCCAGTGGGCCGCTACCGGGTCATGACCCGGGGTTGAGTGGCGCAAGGAAACCAGGATGGGCTCTGAGTGGTTCCACATGGTGCACCCATCTGCCACACAAAGCAGGACACAACTATTACCGTTACTGTCGTCAGCTCACACGTGTTGATTTTTTATCATGTTAAAGTGACCCGTGCCGACCCTTCTGTGTACATGTGTTGAATACAAATAGTACAATAGCTGTTCCTAACAGCCAGTTCTCTCACTCAGGCCTACGTAGACGACAGGGGTGTTGACACCGCGTCTGCTGGTGTGCTCTCGGGGAACGCTCAGGCTCTCCAAGAAAGGGAAGAACCTCCCTGTACGGAACACGACAAACTGGAGCTTACAGTCTGACGGGGCGTCTGGAGGGAACAGAGAAGCCGGTAGAACCACAGAGGCCAGGGCTACAGCATTCTAGAGGAGAAATGGGAGGAAGAGTGGAAGACAGACAGTCATACCAGTCATTCTTTACTGTCTTACTTTCTAAATAAATAAAATGCATAATTTAAAAGATCTGAATGGAAACAACGCATGCCAGATGTGTTAATGAGCTACCTGTCTAGCCAGTGAGCCAAGCCCTGAGCTGTGTTCACACCATTGAGAACCATGTAGACAACCACAATTCTGCTAGTGGCTGAGGTTGAGCTGGGAGAGGAAGGCCGTCCTCACCTTAATGGGGAAGTTGTTCAGGGAGGTGTTGTGGGTCCCAGTGCTGCAGCGGAGGCGGAGCTGCTGGTCCTGATTGAGCTCTGCCCCGTCCGTGACCAGACTGGCGGAAAAGGACTCCAGGCGCCTGTAGGCTGTGCAGCTCATCCCAGTAAAGTGAGCCGGACGGATATAATGGGCCTCCATCAAAATGTTGTTGGATATCTAATGGGTTGAATCAACTTTAATTACATTTACGTTCAGAACGATCGTTGGAAAAATTGTTCGATAACTGTTAAATAAAAATCATATTTAACGTACTTCAAGAACATGTTAGTATGTGACATATTTCATACCATGGAGAGATCCTGGGCATGGCTGTGAAGCTGGGGCCAGGAAAGGGTCTCCAGAGAGTGGACTATGGAGCTGCAGGCCCTCTTCTCTCTCTGGGCGTGGGCCAGGATCTGATCATCCACCTGCATCAGGTTACTGCCCATCTCCACCAGAACCTGTGACAGCTGACAGGCACATGAACACAAAGATGTGAAGCACACAGTCACGAATTAAACAAATGTATTTGCACATATTTCAGTCAAAGGGCACAACATAGAATCGCAAAAAGATGTGCCGTTGAGGGTATGAAGATCTCATCGCTCTACCTCTTGCAGAGGTCGGACGTATTCCATGAATTTCTCCATCATCTGGGCTACGTACATAACATCCATTGTGTCAGTAAACCCGGACGCCTCCAGGGTGTACGTGCGCACCTGATGAGCGAGAGTGATTGCGTTAGAAGCATTGATGGGCATCTAGGAAAAAGAGAGAACAGAGAAGTAAGGTTATTTTAAAGCAAATGACTAAGAGGTTCAACCATTAACATGAATCTTCTACAGTAGGTACCATACTGAATTTGGGACATCCTCTGACACTTACCAGGATGAAGGTGTGTAGGACCCGTGTGATGTCATTAGTGTAGAGGCAGTGGTCATAGTCTCCTTCCTCCCAGTTCCCTGAGCGGTCACAGTACCGTGAGGCCTGCTTCTGCTCCACACCTCCCCCTATGGACAGGGAGGGATAGCGCAGCTGCAGACAGTACTGGTACGAGGTGATACCTGCCAATGTCCTTGGCCATCTGAGAACACCAACCACAAAGAAGGATGAAACATCAGAAAGATTTATAAATGTGGATTTTATTTCAGGAGAGGAAAATGATTTCTTGCTTACTTAAACTCTCCCCGGTTGTTAGTGACTCTCTCCTCCGGACAGAAGGAGGCGCTGTTCTCCAACACCACTATCTCCACGCTTCGGGAGGTGTTGCCCCGCCCAGTGGCCACCACACACTCCCATTCTCCACTGGCCTCCACAAGCACATTGGAGAGGATGAGCTCACTGCCCAGAAGATAGCACATCTGTCATTGTCACCCACATACAGCGAACTACACCACACATGTCCTCTCAGCAGAAACTAAACAAAGTGTTTATTTTCATCAGTTCCTGTGAACCAAATGCTGGCCTAATAAATCATTGCTAATTACATTTTAAAAGAGCACTTAAACCTTCAAGATGAATAAAATGGTAGAATAATGGTTCAGGATAATGGTGTGTCCCTTTGGTGGTCAGGGGCTATGCTTGGCAAAGTGGGTGGAGCTATTTCCTGTTGGTTTTGGGCTAGTCTGTGTGCTTGGATCTGTGGTCAGCATGTCCTCTCTTATCTTTTATCTTGGGTACGATCTAAGGAATGCTCCCTGTACTTTCTCTGGTGTTCTGTGGTATCTTTGGAAGAGCTGAGGAACACCACGTCTCAGCACTACTTGGCCTGACGACCTCTAGCTGTCTATGCTAAGTCCACCTGGTTGTGTCATTGATCTAACTTCTGACCACTCCTGCTGTCTATGCCCACAGCCCACTCTGTCATGCCTGGCCAAACACCTGGAGCTGCTAAACATCTAATAGCTATATATTGATGAACATGTGGCCTTGAAAGAATGTCTACTCTTATATTCACCATCCAGCACATCCATTAGAAGACCCTGAGAGCTCCACTCCTATTGGCGTCTTTCCAACCTTTTAAGGCAAATATGCACAGCAACTGAATTTCAATATTGTACTCAATATCTTATTGCTTGCATAGTTTTAAGATCTTGATGTTAAAATATGATTCTTCTTCAGAATTTAAAACTAAGCGTAAGTATAGCAGAAATCCCTGCCGTTCTGTACAGTAATATGAATATTATAGTAATTTTACCTAGTGATGAATGTGCAGTCATGCCCCACACTGGGCTCCAAAGTAATACCCTGCTTTGGGTCAGAGGTCACAAGACGACCATTGTGGCGCCAGTAGAGTGCAGTGCTTTTGTCCACCAGGGCAGCAGTGCAGTGGAAGGGCAGCCGGTCTCCCTTGAAAACCACCTGGCGCTGGGATGGTAAGAGAGACAGGGTGTGCAGCTCCAGAGGACCATCTGAATGGGGAATGGAGCAACACATAGCCAATGAGACCAAAATACAGCATAGCCAGAAGAAGGCAAATGAGACCTAAACACAACATAGCCAGGAGAAGGCCAATGAGACCAAAA
>JACXGM010028494.1:0-14041 GCA_016801145.1 Umbra pygmaea | reverse complement strand
TCTCTCTCTCTCTCTCTCTCTCTCTCTCTCTCTCTCTCTCTCTCTCTCTCTCTCTCTCTCTCTCTCTTTCCCTAACTCTGACCATCCTGACTTGAGCAAAAGAGCTGGGTTAGAGTGTGTGTGTGTGTGTGTTTGCGTGTGTTTGTGTGTGTCTGTGTGTCTGTGTCTGTGCATGTGTGTTGGATTGCATCATGTTTATTTGTGAGGGTTTTTGTCTCTCTTATCCTAGATCCTACATTTCTGTCACTTTTCTTAAGAGTTAACTGCATACATACTTGATTTACATACCTTTACTACAGTTTTTAAATATTTAGTTATGACGGGGATAAGATGGGTTCAAATATCTGATTGGAAACTGGGGATCGTCAAAGAGGCAGAAAACCAGTTTAGAGTCCCGTCCAAAATGTGGCACCCACTGTATTAATTAGCACCATATTAATTGGCACCCTATGAATAACTACATAAATTGTTATGTACAAAGAAATATATCTTACTTGGTAAATGTTGAATATAGAGGTTAATCTGTGGTGAACTGTCCATACGTCTGTGTGTGCAGCCTGTTACTAAGTTACCTGATCCTCTCACATTCAATCCAATTCTAACAGTCTCGGAAGAAGATCCAATCTATCAAAAGTGTCCAGAAAAATATTCTCAAATGTTAGAGGCGAGAATGGGTTTTTCTTTGTTGTGTGGAGGGGACAATTTAGTCCGGAGGAGAAGCCCTTTTGCTACGGATGTTATTGCCAGAGCACTCAACGTCAGTGTTGCAGACTATGATTGAATTCCCCAGGAATGTCGAAACTGTTAGCTGCATTTTAAATTCATTATCAGAAAAAATCACTGCGTGCCAAATGGTTTTCTGCCACGCTGTTCTGCGACACAAAGAGTGGCGGCAGACCGTAAACATGCCCTTGAGTCCGTCTATGTTTCTCGCTCTCCAATGGGACGTTGCTTTGTTTTTCGCCACCTGAGAAAATCATGGGGAGAGTGATTGTTTGATATGCGCTTAGATCCACTTCCTGCCCCTATGCTCATTACCATAGCTTCGGTCACACAGACGTGCTCAAAAAACAACAACATACAATAAAAAACAAAATGTTTAACTACCCATGTAGGGAAGTAGAAAATACACAATAATTTAATTTCCCTAAACTAACCTTTTCCACCAACCACTAACCTTACGCTTTAACCAGAGTTGGAAAAAGTAAAAGTAAAAGTACATTCCTGGGTTCAGGTGAGTTCACAGGTTTTGGGAAGAATGACCGGTAAAGGGAGGTCAACTAACCAGTGATTTGTGAAATGACAAAAAAAAATTAAAATATTGTTAATTTTGGTCACGGGTTAGTTATGAACTCTTATTACCTGGTCATGTAGGTTTTAAGTAGGAACTTCGCAAAATAAGTGAACTCAATTAAGTACTTTTACTTTGCATGTTTTACAATGTTGTGCTTAACCAGCAGCATAGAGCCCTGTACCAGCAGCTTAGAGCCCTGTATTGCCCTGCTGGTTTGTTTCTAAAGCTAAGCAGGGTTGGGCCCGGTTAGTCCCTGGATTGGAGACCAGTGCTGCAGGAAGTGGTGTTGGAGGGCCAGTAGGGGGCACTCTTCCCTCTGGTCTAAAGATCTTTCCCAATGCCCCAGGGCAGTGATGGGGACATCTGCCCTGCATAGGGTGCCGTCTTTCGGATGGGACGTTAAATGGGTGTCCTGACTCTCTGTGGTCATTAAATATCCCATGGCACTTATAAGAGTAGGGGTGTTAACCCCGGTGTCATGGCCAAATTCCCAACCAGGCCTCACTTCAATCATGGCCACCTAATAATCCCCCTCCTTCCTAATTGGCATATATAACTACTCACCTCTCCAACTGATAGCTGATGTGTGGTGAGCGTTCTGGCCCAAAATGGCTGCCGTGCATCACCCAAGTGGGTGCTACACATTGGTGGTGGATGAGGTGGCCTTTCCACCTCACTGTGTAAAGCGCTTTGAGTTCCTTGGAAGAAAAGCGCTATATAAGTTGAATGCATTATTATTATTAATAACCTAGACCTAACTTTTAAACCGAAATTGAACTTTTTACCAAAATCTCTAAGCTGGAACTGTTGGTTTCTATCATTGGGACTGACAAAATGTCCCCACAAGGTCATCTCTATTCATCATATTCCTTCGTAGTCAAGAATAATAAAACACATACACACCCAGCTTCTGGCAAGGACAATGTATTTGACATGATATGTCCCGGTATTTTTGGAGGTGTGCAGTAGTTTTTTTTACAGACTTTAGTTAATACTAGAAGAGGTGAAAATAGACAGCCCTGGAGACTGCGTGTTCATGTTTGCGTGTCCATGTGAGAGAGATCGCTCTTTATTTTCACAGCGGATGCCGGCAGAAAGGAAAAGGTCAGCGTGACGGATTTACGGAGGAACGAGCCAAAAGCAAACATTTCCAGTGCCAGGCGCCGTCACAATAATGTGCGAAGCCCCCTCGGGTTCGAATGAGACTGCAGCAGCAGCGCTGGATTGCATGAATGCAATCTCTGCCCAAATATCTAAGTCACCACAGGTGTTGAGGTTTGCCTCAAAATCGACAAAAGGAGAAAATAAAAACAGGATGTCAAGGACGATGGGGGGAGCAGAGAAGCAATTCCACAAGGCCTCTGCTCGAAAGCGTCTGACAACAACTCCCAGGAGTCCATTTGCGTGATGTTTAATCTCAAGAGTTGTGATTGGGTAGTTAACGAATGGTAGCTGAGCCAATTGCTGTGCGGTATCCAAATATGGTAATTGCTAAGGTAAGAATCTCTGTTAAAGTCAGAGGGTGGTAGATTGCATCTCAGCCCAAATGCTCAAACCGGCACTATGACAAGCATTCACAGCTTCCATCCGCTGATGTTTAAGGTTCGCACACATCCTCAAACAAACATTCACACACATACATTCACCCATCTGCATCCACACCAACCTCCAACCCCACTGCAAAGACGCACTGACAAACTCATCATACCAGCTAGACTCACACTGATTATATAGCTTTAAGCAGCGCAGCTACAGACCATACCCAGCTAATTCAGAGACGGTCTGGTAAAAGACCCTGGTGCCTCCATCGCCGCGGCCCACTAGCCAACAGCTGGACTGGGCCTCTGAGTAGCAGGATGTAGCCTGGTTCTGTCTGCTGCCCCCTAACAGATGTGATGTTCCTGCTGGATGCTCATTGCAATGCCAGACTGCTGTGTCAAATTCACCATTCATTCCTTCTAGCCTCTCACTCGCTCTCCGTCTCTCTCTTTCTTTCAAATTCACTTTCAATTCCCGTCCCTCCATCCCTCTGTTTCTCTCTTTCTCCCTTCTTTCTATCTCTGTCATGCTCTGTCACTTATCTCCGTCTTACCCGACGTACACATTTCTCTGCCTCTCTTTCCAGTCCCTCCAAGAATGCCGAGGAGAGGGAGAGAGAAAGCAGGGGAGGTGAACAGAGAGCGAGAGAAGATGAGACCCACAGAGGTGGAGATAGGGTGTGACGGAGATGGACGGAACAGTTCTGATGTTCCTACTGTAGCTTCAGAGCACAAGAAGGAAAATCATTTTGACAGCTTTTGACATCCGCAAGCGTTTTCTGTTTGGATTCCAGACAACAGACGCGACATGAGGACGCGTCACCTTGTGACAGTATGCCGATCATTTTGCCACGTGTATGTCTGTGTGTGTGTACACGTGTAATTTGGTGTGTACACGTGGGTGTGCGGTACATTTTCGGTGTGTTTGAAATGGTGATCAGGTGCCTTTCTGGAAGCTTTCCCTCGGGTTTCTTGCAGCGCTAATAAATAACGCTTCAAAGACGAATGTGCAAAACATTCAAGAATGGCCCAAATAAATACATACATATTATTTTTCCACAGACAATGGTTCCAAGTTCCACAAAGTGCTCGGGTCTGTGTGTTGGTTCAGAATATACACTAGAACCCACATCCGGAATACTAGACCTCCAAGCCAGTTCCACTTCATTTTCTCTTTGCAACCCTTCGATCTGGGTCTCATTTGGTATACGCAATTAATGATAAAATAGAACAGAAAACTAGCAGGCTCCGTACCTCATGGTTAAGACTTGAACACCCTTGCACTAGACAGCCGTTCACGATGAAAATGAGATGGTCCCATTTGACTTCCAGCAGCCTATTGATTTTCCAAAGTATCCATTCACCATTTTGCAAATAAGCAAGACCTTCAGTACCTACTAATCTCAATAAGGAATTGAGACTGATAGAGCATCAACAAACTGATACTATAAGAAACGGTCTAAAAAACTCTGAGGATCTTGCTCTAAATAGCATCTCACGGACTGTGGTCTATTCGGACACAGGTGTCACATCAGGGCTGGTTTGACGTGACATCGGCCCGACCATGGGGGACAGATCATAGATGAAGATGCTATGGAGCAGAGAGTTGCTTCAGGAGAGTGTCGCAGTGCCGTCGTTTGTCAAGTGTTCCCCCCAACTAGCCTGGAGTCGTGAGTAATGTTGGGTTTCGGGGGTGGGGCTCTACTCCACTTTCCCTGGGTCTCCTCAGGGCTGGACTAACTCATTTATCTCACCATCCAACAAACACACACAAGTGAAAAGAACAACACAACAAAAACACATTAGAGTGAATTCGGTTATATTTTTACATTTTAGTCATTTAGCGGACACCAGAGTAACTTACAGTGAATACAGGGACATCTCCCTGGAGCAACATTGGGCAAAGTGTCTTACTCAAGGACACAACTGCATTCGGCTCATTCGAGAATCAAACGGGCAAACTTCAGAATACTGACTCCCGAATCGCTGAGCCAACTGACCCCTGTTCTGTCCTGTATCTCCAACACGCAAAAGGTAAATTGACAACAAAAACACAAACTTGTTCCTCAAATCGATGTGGTCTTGAAATGATAGGGACAATTGTTTGGAACAAAATGTAAAATGACAGGGAGACAAAGACTCTCCCCTTATCTGGGAGCTTCTGCTGTCAGAGCTGAAAGAAAATAGATCACATAGAACTGATACGTGATACGTACACAACATCATCTTGCATGGTGAGTGGCCTGGCCACCCATTTAATGCTATATGCTGGGTAATCTGTTCGTAATTGGATGAAAAGCTCAGTCTTCAATCGGAGATTGATACAGTATATTCATAAACCGTATGTCATTCAGAAAGTCACATACTGTGTCTTTTGGAGAACGATATATATGGAATCTTTTTTATAAAGACAACTCACGCACATTGTCCCATCTGCCGTCACAAGCAAAGTGGATTTCTCACTGGGCATGAATACGGAATCAAACCGGGCTCATCATTATCATTGCCATGGCAACCGCAATCTCCCATAATCCCCTGCAATGTAACCTTGTACATAAACACACGGCCCGGGGCTAATCATATGGACACATAAAGTGATCCGTTTCCCTTACAGCTACACCACAAGTGCCAAACAGCCTGGGCCTCTAAAAACAAACTGGATGCGGTCATGCTAGGTACCTTACACACCCAGGTCAACTAGTCATTCTGCGTATTCAATTTACTGTAGATCTCATTTATCTTCTGAATGTAGTGCCGAGCCTCTACAGGAGGTGGTGTAATAAAAAAAGATGTTGGAGTTGAATCGGGATGGGTGTGAAGGAGAGAAGCCATCAGTGATGAGTTGTTGTTATGACGGTTGATTTAGGAGGATGTGTAGTAAGGCTAACGGTGTTGAGTTGGTGTGTAGCAACGCTAACGGTGTTAAGTCAGTGTGATGCAGGATGATTTAGGATGTGTAGTCGGGATAAAGTTGTTGAGATGTGTGTAGAGAGGCCAGTGGCATAGGATTGGGGGGAAAAGTGGTAAGAAATATATAGGGTATTTAGGGCCCAAACATGTGGAGGGAATAAATAGGGACCTGCAGAGTCAGTTTATGTACAGGACCCAGCATTTTGTGTTACGCCCCTGAGCGATGCTAAAAGTGTTGAGAGGTATGTAGCGATGGGCTAACTTGTTGAGACGGTGTAATGTTGAGGCGAACACAGATGTGTCAAAGAGAGGGGCTAACGGTGTAGAGATGGTGTGATGTTGAGGTAAATACGGATGTGTCAAAGAGAGTAGCTAACGGTGTGAAGAAGCGTTTGGGTCTAGCATGTTTGTGTATACACACACAAGATCTGTGAACTGTATACACACACTCTTCTTGCAACACACACCACCTCCTCGTCTGCTCACAGACGGCCGTCCCCTTCTCCTAATTACCAGAGAAAGCAAACTGCTGACTTCATTACAGAAATGAGTAATGAGTTGACTAGTCAACCACAATGCATTGACCCGTGTTTTGTTCAATTAGATTAAAGAATGGCAGCCATTGGCTTTAATTACATGTAGCACAGTTCCTTCGGGGGGTAATGAGCGATATTTGACCAAAATGTGTGCCTTATCACTGTATAGGCTACAGTATATAGGAAGTAGGTTATGTAAGGATACAGTAATATAGATAGACATTGTGTTATCTAGGGAGTTGACTATTAGAGATTTTCTTTTATAGGGATCAAGTTGTATAGGGATTATTTTAAGGGATTAGCCTATGTAGGGATTAGGGTATTTAGGAATTTGTTTATATAGCGATTAATTTCTACAAGGATAAATTTATAAATGATTAGATCGGGATTGGGTATATAGACATTAGATTATATGTGGATTAGGTTGTAGAGATTAGTATATACGTACACACACACACACACACACATAGATTAATAGATATATAGATTATGTTATGTGAAGAGATTTGTACAGTATATACTATATATGTATTTGGTTATATAAAGATAAGTAGATTAGTATATATATATGTATATATATATTAGGTATATAGAGATTAGTATTCATATGAATTTGGTTATATAGATTAGAAGATTAGCATATATATGTATACGATATATATAATAAGCCAAAATGCAAATTTATAAATATGTCATGCATAATTCCTTAGATAATTATACTATAATAATGAATTAATTTAGTGATGGATTCTAAAAATTTGAAATGTAGCATTTAAATGTTTTTGTTTAAAAAAGGTTGTTGTTTAGTGAATTTATCACTACTGGAGCTGTATTTTACCTCTTTATATAGCCTTTTGTTTTCTACTAAAAATGTATTGCGCTTGTCAGGGGGTACTTGGCTTAAAAAGGCAATTCAAAGGGGGTACGATATTTAAATAAATTTGAGAAACACTGGATTAGGTTATAGAGATTAGTAGATTAGTATATATATACTGTATATATAAATATATACTAATCTATATATAACAATTTATATACAGTATATATGGATTATTTTATATAGAGATTAGTATATATATATATATATACGGATTAGTATATATATACATATACATATATATATATAGGTCCTTTTCAAGAAATTAGCATATTGTGATAAAGTTCATTATTTTCCATAATGTAATGATAAAAATTAAACTTTCATATATTTTAGATTCATTGCACACCAACTGAAATATTTCATCAGTATTAAAACAATAAATGACCTGAAATATTTCAGTTGGTGTGCAATGAATCTAAAATATATGAAAGTTTAATTTTTATCATTACATTATGGAAAATAATGAATTTTATCACAATATGCTAATTTCTTGAGAAGGACCTGTATATATATATATATAGGGATTTGGTTATATAGAGGTTAGTATTTATAGAAATTAGTTTTTTCAGAGAGTGTGTTATACAGTATAAAGGTTATTTAGGGCTCAGGAGAACACAGGCTTCAACACACTGAAATGCCAACAGGTATTCAAAACGGGGCCAGTTGTAGCTATACATCATCAATGGCCAGTAGTGGAGAAATGAATTTAAGGCATTTTTTATTGTGTTTACTTATTTATGAAATGTATTTTATCCAGGCTAAAGGAATTGCAGTAGTTATAAAAACCCACAGAAAGAGCAACGCTGCTGGTGGTACTAAATTTACTCAAAAAGGTAAACAACAACGACATTTGGGTTTGCCTGAAGCAAGGATTTATGGGAAGCGGTAAAAGAAAGTTAAATAGTCCAGCTGGATGGGAACACTTGAAGCCGCGGGCAGAAGGGACTCACTCGTTATCTTCCGGCAAAATATAAATAGCAAATTAAAAAATACTTTGGGGGAATAAAAATACTTCAAGCTTCAAACTCATGTGCTGAGTAGATTGTTTGAAACACAGAGAGAAATGGAGGGACAGACAGACAGACAGACAGACAGACAGACAGACAGACAGATAGACAGGCCAACAGACAGACAGACAGAGATAGAGACAGACAGACAGACACAAACAGAAAGATGGAAAAACAGAGAGAGAGAGACAC
Organism: Umbra pygmaea; assembly: GCA_016801145.1. NCBI lineage: Eukaryota > Metazoa > Chordata > Actinopteri > Esociformes > Umbridae > Umbra > Umbra pygmaea. Next base: position 5,684 of record JACXGM010028494.1, on the reverse strand, counting down.
CCCGTGTTATGTGATATAATATAAATAGGCTTTAATGGCCATAACCTTGACTGGTCCTTGCTGCCTGGGTGTGATACCCCCCCCCCCCCCACAGCCCCCTCACAGATGAGTTTGGGTGAGGGGGATTATTTCATTAGGATGACTTGTTTTATGCTAATGCATGGGTAATTGCTAAGCTAAATGTCTGCTGTTCAGGGTTTTTACTTTGCCTTACATTAGTTCCTTGTCTTTAATTATCCCTACCGCACACACCGATACATTTATTCACTCACAAACACATTTTCACACAAACAAACAAACACACACACACACACTGATGCACACACAGACACTGATGCACACACACACACACAGACAAATTTCATCTCACACATACACCTTTGCAGAGCTCAGTGAGAGCCAGTCTTGATTATAATTCCTCCATCTTCCTGCCTCCATCCCCCTAACTCTGAATGATATGTGCCCATGGATAGAACTGACCTGCTGCAACACCAGGCTTCCTGCCTCCAGCATCTGACACACACACACCCACACACACACACACACACACACACACACACACAGCCTGTATGTCTACACAAACAATCCGTACAGTATGTCTACAGACACACACAGTGATAGATATAAAGAATATCGCACATCCCCTTGTGTTGGTGCAGGACAGAAAAATCAGAATATGTAAAGAGAACAAATGTCCGCAACTCAGAATTGCTCCTGTGTAATTTTAATAAACAACGCACAGACAGACAACGTCTCGATCCTGCAAGGATCTTCGTCAGGTTTTTACTTTGCTCTGGTATATCTGCAGTATACCGATTTATTTTACCTTAATTTTACCAGGCAAGTCAGTAAAAAAGAAATCTTAATTTAAAACAATGACCTGGCAGGAGGCAAAAGACCTCTGGTGGGGAATTGTTGTAGGAAATAAATGAAAGGACAGACACAAAATCATAAGCAAACAACACAGTACTAACCGGAGACATTAAAAACCAGCACACAGAGAAACATCACGGAACTACTTAGACACATGATAACCGCTTAGAACAACAGGAAAGATTACAACACAAGCAAATAAAGAAAACACCAGTAAAATACAAAGGAAAGAAGTGCTGGCAATAGAGCAAGACAGAAGTTTGACATGACAAAAACATAGACCTGACAGCAAAGAATATTAAGAACAAAATGAGGACACAAACATGTTTGCAATAGGCAAAGATGAAAAGAGCATAACTACAACAAACAGACATATTAAATGATGCAGTTACAGATTTCAGTAAATATGAATGTGATTTTGTATTTGAAAGTGGCAGTGGTGACAAAAGCTTATAGTTTTATAGGTTGTGTAGTTTTGGAGTTCATTCCATTCTCTTTGTGCGGCAAACTGAAAGGAAGAGGGACTCAGATGTGTTTGCTTTAGGGATTTTTTTACTGGATGTGACTAGCAGAGCAGAGGGGTGCAGTAAACATGTCGGTAAGGGGAGTGAGTCCTAAAACGGTTTTGTAAATAAGCATAAACCGGTGGATTTTATGTTGAATATATAATGAAGGCCAGTTTAGTGAGGTGTACAGAGTACCGAGTGTTCTGTAAAGAGTATTGTTGGCAAATCGTCTGGCTGGATAGTAGAGTACATCTAGCCGCTCAAGTGCTCCCTTTAAATAATTTCACCAAAATGTAGCATGCGTAGGATCGTTATTGAGTCAGTGTGATTGGCAGATTGGTTGAAGGATCAACAATTATGATGTCTGGTTTTAACCTTGACCTAGCTTGGTGATGCAATGATGGTAGGACATTGTGCTGTCTAGACAAACTCCCGGGTACTTATTTGGTGAATTGATTAAGCCCCACCCCCTCAGCTGTAGCAATCCTCAGGGGAAGAGGGGCTAGTCTTCCTACCAAACCACATTACCTTTATTTTGGAGATGTTTGGACCAAGGTTAAGAGCAGAAAATGCTTTTTGGATATTAAGACTTTGTTGCAGGGCAGTGTTAACAGACATTCAAGGGAGGGGGAAACATAGTATAATGCTGTATTGTGGAGGGAGGTAAATTGAATTAACAAGGATGGGCCCATATTAATAACTGGACTGGAGTAAATAGAATAGTATCTCATACTGTGTTTGATGTATTTAACTAAATTCCATTTACTCCAGTCCAGAGGTTAATATAAGCCCACCCTCCTCAAATAATTTTCACGACCTCCACTGATGCTGTATCATCTGCATGTAAGTGCATGAGCTTGCTTCAAACTGCAGGTGTATTTTATCTACTTAAATAGACGTTTTGGGCCTAACATCCAGACTTGTACTCCCTATGTAAGTGGTAAGGACTGAGAAAGGAGAAGTTTAGTTTTTACACCCTGGAATCTTTGTGAGAGGTAGTAAGAAAACTTTATTGTGCCTATAAACTAGTTATAAATGCAATTAAAGCAGTGGTTCTTAAACCTTTCCTGGTGAAGCCCAGCCATTCCATTAATTAGTTGTATTTCAGAGCTAGAAAAACTGAACCAACAAGTCAACTAATGAAGCCCTTGACAACTTTCAGCTGACATAGTTCAGGGCTACAACAAAATAGTAAAATGGCTGTGAGTCACCGGGTGTAAATTGAGAACCACTGAATTAGAACGGTAAAAAGTGAGGTGATGTGGTAAATGGTCTCTTACACCAGGGCCATCAGCCAATCAGCATTGAGGATGCAAACCATTCAGTTTTAAAGTGTCTTTCTTCACCCTAGTCAGATGAGTAAACAAGGAGCTTCGTTTCATTAATGATTTATAGGATGTTTTAGTTTACATCGGCATGTCCCAACAGGCAAGAAAAGACAGGCTTGTTTGTTTCAAAGAGCAACCTGAACAGCTTCTTGTTTCACACTGACCAGGCCTGTTTTAAACTTTTCAGTGAATTCATACAGCAATTTGGAAAGGTCAGCAATCCTGAATGCTGATTGGTTGATAAAGCTGTTGTATATCAGATCATATACCATATGAATGGTATCGCATTACTGCTTTAATTAGTAAATAAGGCAGCCCAGGGGTTATTGCATAAGCCCATATACCAAAGATAATCACTGTGCCTCAGACCTGCTCTTACTAATGGAATACTGGCTGTATGGCTGTATGTAAGATAACCTAGGCTCTATGGCATTTGACTGGTTTCCATAAGAAACTTGGTTTAAATCCCCAAACACCAATGTGAAAGCTTTTATGTTCTGTCTGTGAGTAGGACAGATACACCTAATTGATTCCAGGTCACTGCTCTTCTTACTCAACAAATAGAAGTACACTGCCAGTAAAATATTTATAACACCCAGGAATTGACCAGTGTTTTAACAGAAATTGATACCTTAATTCACACTTGCAATGTTTAGAAATGATAGTCAAAGCACGACTAACTAAATATGGATGAGCTAAAGGTTTCATCATTAGGACACTCAACTAATGGCTGCTGAAAAATTGGCTTTGCCAAAATTGATTTGTGAATAATTATTACACCCTCTAACGCATCAACTTTGAGGACTTAATGAAGAAGCAGGATAAAAGTGCAAGCATAAAGATTTGAGGGACTTTGACCAGGGCCAACAGACGAGCAAGGGTCTTTGGTAGATCTATTTCCGCTCTTGTTTTCCCTCAGTTTGTCTTCTCTCTCCGTCATGCGTGACTGCTGCTGAGGTGGACGAGTCAAGCCCACTCACTGGTGCTGGGTAATGATGCTGCCCTCAGTCCCACATCACCCTCCTACCCATAATGCTCCTCTCTCTCTCCCTCTCTCTCTCTCTCTCTCTCTCTCTCCCTCTCTCTCTCTCTCCCTCCATCCCACTTCAGACTCCCACCTGTATCACGTTCTTGCTCTCTGCCATCATGATGCATCCATCACAAAAGAAAGAATAAAACAGGGACAAGTCACTGAGGACAACACTAATCTACCAATTCAATGTCTCTATCTTCCTCACAGACACACACACACACACACAAACACACAGCCCGCTTGCAGTTTCCCCATTAGCCGTAAGCACTAGTCGTGTCACAAACCAGAGGGAGGTGGCTGTTCCCACAGAGAGGCATCTGGAGCTCGGGTCACCAGGGCGACCGGGGGTTTGTTGTGGCGATAGCCGCGACAGTGATGTGTGTGTGTGTGTGTGTGTGTGTGTGTGTGTGTGTGTGCGTGTGCGTGTGCGTGTGCGTGTGTGTGTATGGGGTAGGTTGCACATCGTGGGTATATGTAAACATGCGCCCAGGCATGTCTGGTTCTCCTACATAGATGGGATCCTGGGTTGATTTCCACTGGGCCATATGTTTAGCGATCTGAGCATGCTAATTCTCCCTTCAACCGCTTCCCCCGACGTGTTAGCTTAATGACGCTAATTAGGGCGTTTCAACGGGTGAACGTGCGCTCTTTAAAAACACACAGCTGTGACAGGCAGGAAGGCCTGTCAGGGTCTGGGGGTTATAGCGAGGAAGGGATAAACACACCAACACCTCCACACAGCTGGCCTTCACCAGAAGTACACTAGATCAAACTGTGTATAGCTATTTATAGGTTCTGTGGGTGTGGCCGAGTCTGCCTGGGAATCCATTTTGACATCCTGACTCCCTTTTACCTGATACTATCAGGAAGGAGCTAATCTTGGAGCATCCTGGCCAATACTCTTCATTGATTTTGATAGACTTTGGTCTGGGCTACAAAGACCCAAACAGGTGCATGTATACTCACACACACACAAACTGTGAAAGAGCAGAGACACACACACACACACACACACAAACACAGAAAATACCGGCTTTTTCGGTTCAATAACCGTTTAGGACCCACTCTTCAAAAAAGAAAAAAAGAAAAGCGATAGAGAAAGCTACAAAGAGCGAGATTGAGAGTGAGATGGAGAGTTTGGGGGAGTGGGGGAGGGGCTAGCTAGCGGATCACTTTAGGTTCAGGATGGGGAGGCAGTGGACAGGATGTCAGCAGGTTGTTTTTTCTCTTGCCCCCTGCGGAGGGGTAAAAGAAACTGCAATTTGACACTCGCCAAGAAAAACGGGAGCTTTTGAAAGTGAAATGATGCCAAGCCTTGGGGGGCCACAGTGGAGAAGCTGTGAGCCTGCTGTGACATTTGAGAGTGGAATCAAGTAACACACACAGACACACACACACTCAGTCAGAGAGCGTCTCACACACACAGTCACAGAAACACACAGAAACGCACACACACACTGTCCACTTCCTTCTCTCGGTAACCATACAAACACACACACCCTGTGACCTTTCAGTAGGACGCGGTGACCTTTGTGCAGGCCGCTGGAGGCTGTGTTATTATAGGCAAAGACAATCAGTAAGCTCACAGTGCAGTAGGAACTCACTAGACAGTATTACCATGATTCTTTGGGGCCAATGGGAAGAGAAGTCATGAAAACAAACTGTGACTCTTGGCGAAAACAGGTGCTATCTTGGGAAACCCTTTTTGGGACCAGTTGAGACTGCTGTTTCCATTTAGATTCTATGTGGAACCAAAAAGTGTTCTTCAAGAAACCATTAACGGTTTTCCTATGGGGACCGCCAAAGCAATATTGTCAAAACGATACATCGTCAAAAATAATTTGGAACTGTGTCCAATTCTTTCCCATCACTGCTCTATGGACAGAGGACCAATACACATCTATCTCTCTTACACACACATACACACACACGCACACACGCACA
>JACXGM010028493.1:0-14044 GCA_016801145.1 Umbra pygmaea | reverse complement strand
GGGTCTCTAAACGAGCTATTAACCTAATCATCTGAATCAACTAATTAACTCTAAACACCTGCAAAAGATTCCTGAGGCTTTTAAAAACTCCCAGCCTGTTTCATTACTCAAAACCGCAATCATGGGTAAGACTGCCGGCCTGACTGCTGTCCAGAAGGCCATCATTGACACCCTCAAGCAAGAGGGTAAGACACAGAAAGAAATTTCTGAACAAATAGGCTGTTCCCAGAGTGCTGTATCAAGGCACCTCAGTGAGAAGTCTGTGGGAAGGAAAAAGTGTGGCAAAAAACGCTGCACAACGACAAGAGGTGTCCAGATTCTGAGGAAGATTGTGGAGAAGGACCGATTCCAGACTTTGGATGACCTGCGGAAGCAGTGGACTGAGTCTGGAGTACAAACATCCAGAGCCACCGTGCACAGGCGTGTGCAGGAAATGGGCTACAGGTGGCGCATTCCCCAGGTCAAGCCACTTTTGAACCAGAAACAGGGGCAGAAGTGCCTGACCTGGGCTACAGAGAAGCAGCACAACAAAACAACAACACATTTTGCATGTCATTCGGAAATCAAGGTGGCAGAGTCTGGAGGAAGACTGGGGAGAAGGAAATGCCAAAATGCCTGAGGTCCAGTGTCAAGTACCCACAGTCAGTGATGGTCTGGGGTGCCATGTCAGCTGCTGGTGTTGATCCACTGTGTTTTATCAAGGGCAGTGTCAATGCAGCTAGCTATCAGGAGACTTTGGAGCATTTCATGCTTCCATCTGCTGAAAAGCTTCATGGAGATGAAGATTTCATTTTTCAGCACAACCTGGCACCTGCTCACAGTGCCAAAACCACTGGTAAATGGTTTACTGACCATGGTATTACTGTGCTCAATTGGCCTGCCAACTCTCCTGACCTGAACCCCATAGCGAATCTGTGGGATATTGGAAGAGGAAGATGAGAGATGCAAGACCCAACACTCTGGATGAGCTTAAGGCTGCTATCGAAGCATCCTGGGCCTCCATCACACCTCAGCAATGCCACAGGCTGATTGCCTCCATGCCACGCCGCATTGAAGCAGTCACTTCTGCAAATGGCTTCCCGACCAAGTATTGAGTGCATAACTGAACATAATTATTTGAAGGTTGACTTTTTCTTTTCTTTTTTCTGTATTACAAACACTTCTTTTATTGGTCAGATGAAATATGCTAATTCTTTGAGAATTTTTTCTTTTTTTTTTTGAGAATTTTGGGTTTTCATGAGCTGTATGCCAAAATCATCAGTATTAAAACAATAAATGACCTGAAATATTTCAGTTGGTGTGCAATGAATCTAAAATATGAAAGTTTAATTTTTATCATTACATTATGGAAAACAATGAACTTTATCACAATATGCTAATTTCTTGAGAAGGACCTGTATGGCTTGATCCATAACTAAAACAAATTATTTTTGTTCCAAGCTGTTAGCAATGGCAGTGGAGCGGCTCAGGATGGTGTGAACAGTGTTAAGATCAGTTGAGCTGGTGTCAATCACAGGTAGGTAGCCAACATATGTAGATTGTTGGACTGTGTCTTCCTTCAACATGATATTATACCCTGTCCATCCAGGAATGACATTGCCCTGGGCTAAAGAGGCGCCCAGGGGGCATCCTTATCAGATGCCCAAACCACCTTAACTGGCTCCTTTCGACGCAAAGGAGCAGCGGCTCTACTCTGAGATCCTCACGAATGACTGAGCTTCTCACCCTATCTCTAAGGGAGATGCACGCCACCCTCCTGAGGAAACACATTTCGGCCGCTTGTACCCTGGCAGACAGACTACCAATCTCTGAATTCAAATATCTCTGTCTAACTTCGGTTAAAAATGATTATTTTGCAATTTTATTAGATCTCTGTTTCTCAAGGATGATGTATATGAAGAAGTATGAGAGGCTAACACACTTTGAAAATGCGTATTTGGTTCGGAAACATTCCATGCTTCACAAACAAAGCGCCTACGGTTAGTTTCAAGATAGATTCTCGTAGGTGTACAGTCATGAAATTGTCATTTTCCAATAACAAGATGGATTTTACGTGGGAAAACTATGCTTGATGTCATTCCCGGGACTCTTTGATGACCAAAAAGAAAGATTTTTGACTGTAAGTACTATAACTTTGTACAATATGTTATTTTCTCAATGTGGTTTGGCTATATATTGCTAGGTGGCTATATTAGCTGATGGGACACCCTTAACATTTTCACTCATAATGTTTAGATGTGTGTAAACCTGCTGTGTCTCTCAACCTTGTAGTTATCATGTTTACAAATAATGCATTGGAAGCAGGTGTGGGGCCCACTTGGACGTGTAGAGGTCACTGGTGTAAGACCTCAGTGGTAGCCAGTGTTAGCTGGTTTGACTAACTGGTTGGTTTGTAGGTTCCTGGCTTTGTAGGCAGGGATAGCAGAAAAATGCATGTTGTTTTTCATACCAATTGTTGAAAAAATCCTTGGGTGTAGGACTTCAGCAGAAACCTCAGTAGAAACCTTTTGAATGGTATGCCTGTACTGCCTCTTCTGCTATAATAATTTCTCTGCACTCAAGAAAACACTGATTTAATGAAATTCCCCCAACTTATGTCTGTGAAAGGAAAGGTGGGTCCACTTTCCTCAAACATATGCATGCAACACTTCATGTTTTACCATTCTTCCCAGTAAACATGTGTGGGGAAAAGAGTATTGTCTGGCTCATTTTTATGAAGTTGTATTTTCAAGCAATACAATGCATCAAAAGTGTGAAATGTATTTATTTTAAGATGTATTTATTGAAGATTACAAAGAAATGACAGGACATCTTATGACAAAAGATGGTTACATAAAATAAGAAAAGTAAGAATGGATAATGTTACCTCTACATTCACATTTTGTGTCCCTTATTGCAAAGCTGTGCTAGTCGCAGTCAGCAGTCAGCTGTCAGCTGTCAGCTGTCAGCAGCCAGCAGCCAGCAGCCAGCAGCCAGCAGCCAGCAGCCAGCAGCCAGCAGCCAGCAGCCAGCAGCCAGCAGCCAGCAGCCAGCAGCCAGCTGCCAGCTGCCAGCTGCCAGCAGCCAACAGCCAGCTTCATATCAGCGTGCCAGTGTGTTGACAAACGCGTCACCAACACTGACACTTTCCTACGCACACTATTGGATGAAGGCAACAAATACGTCATGCATGTTGGATCTCACACGTCGCTGCCTGCTCTATTTGTCGGGAAAATAACCTGGAGAAAGTTACCGATATTATAGTAATAGACAGAATTTCTGAGTGGCCACAATTTTTATTTGCTTTGTTAAAAAGCGTAGCGGATAAATACAAAAACTGGGTAATCCATCACCACAGGTTGTTTGAAAACACAAAATCTCCCTTCAGCCCACCGTCTACTACTTGTCCTCAGTCTCTCAAAATGAGATGATCCAAAGCTGCTCCCAAGAGGTCACAGCAACAATGGTTTAAGAACTTAAAGCAGCTCAGATGTTTTCTGTAATGGCAGATGTGGCAGAAGATGGGCACAGTGAACAGCATGCAGTGTACAGTATGTGTTTGATACAGAGTCCATCATTGAAGCAATAGAGCAAATGCTGGTGTCATGGCCTTGAGGACCTGCAGTGTGTGGCTCAAACTTATGATGGTGCGTCAGTTATGAGTGGTTTAGTTGGTGGCGTACAGGCTCGCTTCCATGCCAAGAACCCAGAAGCATTATGGCCACTGTTATGCAAATGAACTTAACCTGGTTTTATGTTATACCTGCAAAGCAGTCAAAGAACCAGTAATTTATTTGACACATTCGAGTGTGTGTATTCTTTTTTCCACATGTCTCTTGCCAACCATGATAGGTTCATTCATGTGCAGAAACCACTTGGTTTGCAGAAAAATAAGCTCGCTCAGCTTTCTAAAGCCCGATGGTCATGTCAGCTGGGTTCTGTTGAAGCCATGCTGAATGATTTCTCAGCTGTCAGAGAGTGCCTCGAGAATATTTCAACACCAAAGACAATAGGACTCAGAGACGTGCATTCTGGGTAGGCAAGCTAGGCACTGCCTACCCTGCCAAAATTCAAACATAAAAATGTTTATTAAATAATTTTATTAATAAACTTGTATTTGTATTTTTACTGTTTATTCTTGTGATTTATATGTGCAATATGTGTGATATTCCAATTGTTTAGACGTTACGATGACAAATGTAGCAGTTATGCTAAATAAAAATAAAAATGTTAGAATAAGCAGTGCTTTTATTGTCCACTCATTGCGGACGACAAGCGAAAAACCCATGTTGCGCATGTGCACTTCGATCCTGTATTCTTCAACATGTACGACTAAAAGCACAACTCTGTTTTGCCTTTGCACGTAAATATGTTATGCCAGTAATAAAAAAAACAAAAAAACCTGGACCAATTAAAATCGAGATATTACTAGACACCTGTGCAGCTAACGTCATTGCACCAGCTACATTGTAAGCGTAATCCCCCCGAAATTCAAAATGACATCAGGGGTGTCCGCCGATAACACAGAGTTGAGGAATATCTCCAAGCTCGATTTTAATTAAAAAAAGGAGACAATACCAGCCATTACAGCTTCAATGGTACGCACATTTTCCACCCAGAAACAGATCAAAACATACAGTCAGAATCGGACCTGGCAATCACGTCTTTCAGCCCTTGCCATTTTGTCAATTGAGAGCCAGAGACTATGTTAACTGAAGGCCCGTAAAGATGACGTTTACAATGCTGCGATCGGCGTCTTCACGAGGAAAGAGCGGTGGATGGATTTAATGTACAAATAATCTACCGATTGTTGAGTCAGAAACTATTTTGGGCTAAATATTGAAATGATAAGTGTGGTTGAATTAATGCCGACTGCAAGCCATTTGCCTTCATATTCAATTGCAGTGTTATCATTGTTGCTGACTGACAAACATAATTGGCGTGTGTGTGTGTGTGTGTGTGTGTGTGTGTGTGTGTGTGCGTGCGTGCGCGTGCGTGCGTGTGCGAGAGAAACTGTGAGAGTAGTACACGATATGTCATCCTGATTGGAAATTTCTTGATATCGACCGTGCGTGTTTCAGCGCTTGTGCGTAACCTTTACTGTTTTGACATATTATCCTAAAGAGTAAATTAGTTAATCTGGCTTTCATAACTCAGTGCCTAGCCTCTTACTGACATCACTGCATGTCACTGATAGGACTCAGGGCAAAGCTGTGCAGGTTTCCTATGGTTTATATGTTGCTAATGATCCAGAGTATGCTTTCCGTTAAATCTGGATTGCACACATATTTTCAAGGTGACACTGAGGACACCAGCTGTTGAGCAAAGCACTCTGACATTATGGCTGGAGACCTGTACCACAAAGCAAAAACCATATGTGAGGCCAATCACATCCAGGAGACAGCTGATGGTCCAGGACATAAACAGAAGAGGATGGATGACTATGTGTTCTCTTGCAGACAAAGCACTGAGCTCAGTAGTGCAGAAAATCTGAAAAGGCTTTTTTTGCCTTGATAGAATGCTTAAAGAGCTTGACCAGCAGTTCTCTGGTGTGGGGGCTCATGGAAGATATCCAGGCCTGATAAGATAAGATAAACTTTATTGAACCCACAATGGGGAACGTCCCTTATCACAGCTGCTCAATGCAGCACATTGTTGAGAAGGGAAAATTGTATATAAGCATGTTAGATACAGTTTAAACTATTTAGAATGGTATAACTACATGAGAGTGTTATACACCTAAGGTGGAGTGTAGACAGGGAGAGATTCAAAGCCAAACAGTGACTTTGCAGAAAGGCTCTGTGTGGATCTTGTTATTGTAGACATTTGGGACATGGGTTTTTACCCTCAGAGTAGTGGCCGTTGGTCACTGTGCAGACAGTTGACTAGAACAGAGAGAGACTTTTGATGTTCTCTTCCAATTGATGTTCTCTTCTTCTTTATTAACATCAGAATAAGCTTTTGCCTTATGCCTATAATCTATTATATATTAGACTGTAAAAACATCACAAATCTAATGCATGTTTGATCCCATTCAGACTAAAGAGACATGTTACTAACACGACAGGAGACACAGATAAAGTTACTGAGTTATTTGACAACAACAACTAGCAAGGCCATTTGATAAGATAAGATTCTAGACCTAAAGTTAAGGTGACCTGCTGATCTGTTCATATGAGACAGTCATATAAGCCTATACAAGCCAGCTCCTATTTCTTATTCGGGGCTCTTTCCAAGCCCGTCTATTGTTCCTATTCTAGATGAGATGCTACTTTATTAAACCATTCTATGATCAACTTGCCGCCTGACTCAAGACATCATTATTTCAACAAGATCCTTTTAGCTGCAGAATAATCATCTATTTGTAACAGCAATTAAAAAAAATACACATATATAAATAGGATAGAAAAATACACAAAGAATAAAATAGGAAATGTACAGACTAATAAATAAATATCTAAAAATAGTGCAGGATATATATAAAATAAGTATATATGACTCATGAGGAAGTATTAACAAGTCTGACTACTGCAGGGATGAAGGACCTGTGGTAGCATTCCATCCTACTCTAAGGGTGTAGCAGCCTGCTGCTAAAGAAGCTACTGAGGGAACTCACCATCACATGTAGGGGGTGAGAGGTGTTATGTCCATGATAGATGCCAGCTTGGCTAACATCCTCCTCTCCTCCAACTCTTCTATGGTATCCAGAGAGCAGACCAGAACAAAGCTATCCATCTTCACCAGCTTTTCTTTTCCTGTCCCTCTCTGTAGTCCCAGCTTCCCAGCAAGCTACTGCATGGAAGATGGCAGACGCCACCACAGAGTCATTGAATGTTTTTAGCGTCCAAAGGACCTCAGTCTCCTTAGCAAGTAAAGACGACTTTGGCCCTTTTTGTACAGGACATCTGTGTTTTTGGACCAGTCCAGTTTATTTGTTAAGGTGAACATCCAAGTATTTGTATGTCTCCACCATTTTGATGTCGACACCCTAGATGTTCACCTGTGTGGTCCGGGGCGGCCTCCTGCTTAAGTCAACCACCATCACCTTTGTCTTACTGACATTGATTTGAAGGTGATTTGACACCAGTTGACAAAGTCCATGATGACCTCTCGACATTCCTGGTCGTTCTCCTCTGATACCCGCCCAACAGTGCATGTGACAGCTGCTTGTGTTGTGCATGAAGTCAGCTGTACTGTATTCAGGGTGAAGAGGAAAGGAGGGAGCACTGTACCCTGTGGTGCTCCTGTGCTGCTCATCACCACATCAGACACAGTCCTGGAGTAGTCTCCAGGAGTGACGGTGATCTGTCCATTAGATAAATGATGGCATCCTCCACCCCTATGCCTGGTTGGTCGGCAAACTTTAGGGGGTCCAGTTCTGAGTTCACCTGGGTTCTCAGGTGCTGCAATTCAATCCTCTCCATGGTCTTCATCAGGTGAAAAGTCAAGACGACTGGTCTGAAGTGGTTAGGCTCCCTGGGATTCACAGTTTTTGGTACTGGGACCACACAGGACATTTTCCACAGAACTTGAACCCACTTAGGTTGAACATGTGCAGGTTGACCTCACCGAACTGATCTGCTGAGTCTTAAGGCAGTCTGGAGCTGTATCCATCTGGGCCCGGTGGCTTCCTTGCTTTGATTTTCCTTAGCTCCTTCTTCACCCGATTGACTGTCAGAGAGAGATTGCAGGAGGGAGTTGTTTTTGCTCCCTGTAGAGAAGGATGGGGGAGTGGGTCTCTGAGGGGGGTGAGGGGGTCCACTGTGGCCAGAAAGAGAAAGGTTGAATCACTGACTGGTCTGAAGTTTGGTTGGGTGGGGGTAGAATCAAATGTATTAAAAAAGAGATTTAATCATTTGCCCTACCACGGTCAAAGGATACGTGGCTGTCGGCACAAATGAGCCTCCAAAGCGGAGACCCCAGTAAAGAGACAGACAACAAAGAGTAAAATATGATGGAAACACAAGGAAAGACACAGAGACAAGCAACAATTCACAAGCAATTTATCAGTAATACATTTAGCTATATTTTGCTATATTTCTGTGTCTGGGCTAAGCCCCTAGTCTCTTCAAACTCTAAAAACGCACCTGGGTTCCCCCACCACTTAAATTGGACAGAAAGGAGGCCAGGGAATGGTTTGATTTGCTATACTCATTATTTGACACACTTTAAATGTTTTACAGAAGTGAATGACATCTGACTTAAACCCCGACCAGAAAAAAAATTAAGTATACTTTTGTGTGTTTTGGTAATTCCGAAGTGGCCTGACCATGCCTGGCCACGTGCCACTGACAGCACCTGCTGATGAAACAAGGTGGGAACTACAACTTGAGAGACGATATCCCCCTCACGCCTAGTGCACTGTCCACTTACGCATTAGCTGTCCATTTTCTACATAGTAGGCATTCCTTTTGGGTTTAGTTTCCTCTGGGGAAACTACAGACTTAAAACACTATATGTAAACTGTAAACTGTCTACCCTCTTTTTGGGCCTCTATCACTTTTGAGGGGGTAGCAGAAAACCGAATGTCCCTTTTTCTCACCTTCCCTGGCCTTTTCTGTTACTTGGGTATTTCTGGGCACCTCGGTGCACTCAAATATAGACTTGGCCAGATTTACCACATCCCACAGCTTATGGTGCTCTGGTGACTACACAAGCTGGGAAGACATGAGGAAAAGCTCTGGACAGTTTGTCATCATCGGTCCCAGTGGGTTGTTTGTGCACTACTTCTAGCATTGGGTTCACATGACCTAGGGTCATTGCCGAGTAGCAAAGCAACACCCTTAACCACACCTACACAGAAACACCTTGATATTATCTCAGACTTCAAATTAACCCAATGTGATGGTACTGGTGTTGTGCCCAGTTCTCCTGCAGGAGTACTTAAGACCCTACATACGTACTGTCGGACCAGGGCAGCACACCACTTAACACTTTATAAGGCCTTTAATCAGCCACGTCAACTGTTAAAGACACCCAGACGGTTGACACAAAAGGTGAATAGCTGGCTTTTCCCCTGCCTCGGATTGAGGAGTCCTTGGATGCCCTCATCGGTACCCAGTTGTTTTCAACATTGGACCCAGCAAGTGGGTACAACCAAGAGCCCATGGCAGAGAAGGACAAAGCAAAGACTGCTTTTAGTACACCTTTTGGACTCTTTGAGTTTAACCGTATGCCATTTGGACTATGTAATGCCCCCAGTACCTTTCAAAGGTTGATGGAGTGGATCTTTGGAGACCACAGTATTCAGACTTTGCTACTATACCTAGATGACATTGTTATTTTCTCCTTATTCTTTGACCAGCACCTTCAACGCCTTGACCTGGTCCTGAACCATCTCAAAGAACACAACTTCAAATTAAAGCTACAGATATGTCACTTTTTTCAATCTGAGGTTAGTTACTTGGGTCATGTAATCTCAGTGTCTGGTGTCTCCACTGACCCTTTAAAGATCAGTGCAGTAACCGAATGGGCACAACCTATCACTTGCAAATAGTTACAATCATTTCTGGGGTTCGCCTCTTACTATCATCGCTTTGTGGAGGGTTTTGCAAAGTATGCTGCTCCACTCCACTGGCTGGTGGCTGAAATGGGGGGCAATAAGAAGAAGCACAAGGCCACAGGGAAATTGGTTATAGTTGGAGCGATGCCTGTGAGCACGCTTTCCAAACACTCAAGAGGTTGCTTGTTAGTGCACCAGTTCTGGGAGATACTGATTTCACCAAACCATTTGTCCTTGAAATTGATGCCAGTTATGCTGGACTTGGAGCTGTGTTGTCCCAAGATCAAGGTGGAAAACGTCACCCAATTACTTTTGCCAGCAGAGCAAAGGAAATGTCCAACTATAGTTCCAAAAAGCTAGAATTTCTGGCATTGAAATGGGCAGTCAGCCAAACATATTAAGAGTACCTGCTGGGGAATACATTTATGGTGTTCACAGACAATAATCCCCTCAGCTATCTACAGTCAGCTAAACTGGGAGCGGTCGAGCATCGGTGGGCCTCAGAGTTGGCAGTTGTCGACTTTGAAATCAAATATCGACCAGGACCCACTAATCGCAACGCAGATGCGTTGTCATGCCAGTTTTCCTCCCAAAGTACATCCATTCTATTCCCTGGCATGGAAGTACCACATGAAGTCAACAAACAAACTGAAAGTACACTTCAAGTGACCAAGGCTCTTGCGGCCACCTGCCAAACTATAGCTGCATTCCAACCATGACCAAGAGCTGACCTATTGGCTTTACAGGCCACAGATCCAGTGACTGGCAATTTTTGCCATACTGGAGAAGAGGAAAAATCCCAGTGAAACAGGAAATGACCAGTGCTTGCAAAGGTGTGAAGAAGTTGGTGCAACAGTGGGCCAGAATAACATCAAGGGATGGTATCCTGTATTGCCAAATACAGATACTGGGGGAAGGACAAGTCCTGTTTAAGTTGTTGTTGGCTCAGTGCTTACAGTCAGAGGTCCTTAAAAACCTACATGATGACCATGGACATCAAGGCATTGAACATACCAAGAGTCGTGTGAGGCAGAGTTGTTTTTGGCCATTCATGGGCAACAACATTGAACAACATGATCAAGAGTGCAATCGCTGCACGCTGGCGAAAGCAGTACAACCAAACGTACGTACGTTTGGGGGGGTCTGGTGGCTTCTAAACCTTTGTAAGACATTGCCATTGATTTCACCATCTTGGATAAAGCCAGTGATGGACGGAAGAATGTACTGGTGGTTACAGATGTGTTTTCTGAATTTTCCCACGTATACCTAACACCAGACCAGCATGCAAGCACAGTGGCTTGTGTGCTGACAGAGAAGTGGCTTTGCATCTATGGGCTACCAAAGCAAATTCACAGCGATCAAGGGAAAAGTTTTGAAGGGGACCTCATGAAAAGGCTTTTCCATCTGTATGGAGTTCGAAGGAGCAGAACCACCCCATACCACCCAGAAGGTAATGGGCAATGAGAAAGGTTTAACCGAACATTGCATGATTTGTTACGACCCTCCGAAAGGAGAAGAAAAGGAAATGGCCACAATTCCTGCCTCAGGTGCTCTATGCTTACAACACAACGGAACACCAATCTATAGGTTATTTACCTTATGAACTCATGTTTGGTCAGAAGGCTCTACTGCCAGTAGACTTATTATTGGGTTCATCGGAGGAAGAACCTAGGCATAGTTCAGCACAGGAATGGATGGATAAACACACAAATCGTCTGAGTTCAGTCTATCTTTGTGTGAAGGAGCGGCTACATAGGGCAGCGGAACAAAGAAACAGACACTACCAGCCATCAGAAACATCTCTGCTTGCCCCAGGTACCCTTGTCTATATGAAAAGTCACCCTACAGGTCATAAAATTCAAGATGTGTGGGACCCAGCTGTCTATGTGGTTTTAAAACACATGGATGAGGACGGAAGGGTCTGCAAAATATGCCCCAGAGATTGTGCTGGCCCAGAAAAGAATCTTAACAGGTCAGAGCTTAGACCCATGGAATTCCAGTTGTTGGAACACCTGTTCCACGTGGCTCATATGGGTCCCAAAATCGGCTGAGTAGACCACCACATCGTCCAGGTAGATCAATAAAAATATAAATAAATCATCGACCTGGGCTCCCAGGCAGCGCTACATTAACCTCTGAAAGGTCGCAGGGGCATTACATAGGCCAAATGCATCCGCTCAAACTGGAACAGTCCGATGGGAGTGGCAAATGTGGTCTTCTCCTTATCCCACGGATCCACTCCCACCTGCCATATTCAGTGGCCAAATCCAGCGTAGAATACCAGGGCACCTGCTTTAGGTCCATCAGTGATTCTTCAATAAGTGGTAGGGGGTAAGCATCCCAGTGGGTGACGGCATTCAGCTTCCGGTAGTCTACACAAAAGCACCAGGACCCATCCTTATTTTTTTTTAGCACAACCGGGGCTGCCCATGGGATAAAGATTTCCGAAACTACTCCCTTTCCAGCATCCCTTGCAACAACGCCCTCAGTTCGCGATACAGACTGGGTGGAACAGGGCAGTAGTGTTCACGTACTGGAACGGTCTGACGTCCACTTCCAATCATTTCATGCCTATTCACTACAGTACCACTTGATTTGGCTCCTGTACGATCCCCAGCTCGAGCAGGGTAACTTGAGCTAGCAGCCTCTGAGCTGGTAACTGAATCAGATAGGGGTGGGGGTTGCAGACCCGTAGTGGCACCTTGCTGCCAGTCAGGTGGGAAACCACCTCAGTAATCCTCCATTCACTGTCCCCGCTACACTGGGACACTTCCTCTGGAACAGAGCCTCCCAACAATGATTAATCACATTCATTCCCAGAATTCCATACTCTGCAGGCATATGTTGGTCCTTAATCACTACAACACCCTTACCCCTGATAGTCTCTCCCCTTACCTCAAAGTCCAGGATGGCAAACCCAATATATGTAAGCTGGAGGCTGTCAGCCACCTTTAATATCAGCCAGGATAACTGTGCCGTGTGCCACATTGGCTTTTGCAACCTCAGGTGCTGAAACAAGAATGGCTAAACAATGCTACTTGGGAACTGGTGTCTAATACACACAGTACAATATGGCCATTCACTGTTACTTTTACTTCTGGACATTGTCCTATTAGGGCAGGCTTCAACGGAACTTCCCCAGGGCTTCCAGGCCCAACCACTTGTCCCATTTCAGCTGGGGTTGCTAAAAATCAGATTGGGCATGAGGGCCCTCCCACAGCATGTCCTACCTCCCCACACTTCAGGCAGATCAGCGTCCTTGCTCAACACACCTAGGGCCACACCACGTTGATTGGAACCGTCATGCTGGTCATAGCCCGCACCCCCAGGAGGTTCTCCTTAAGTCACCTCCGGTAGTTGTGCACCTTGTCACTGCTGCAGTTCTGTCAGGAGAGAAGACTTGAAGTCAGTCAGTTGGTTCATTACCTTTCCCAAAAGTTTATATGTATTTCTCTCATCTCCTGTATCATCAGTTCGGTCAGTACGGGTGCCACCAGGTTGAACTAATGGGGTGTAGGCCCTGCAGGTTTGGGCTTCCATAGGTCAGACCTCTGTTCTCCGGTCCCCCTCCTCTTCCACTGCCTTGGCCTCCATCCACAGTGTAGCAAACATGGTGGCCAAGGTTGCGTCGCAGCAGTCGTTGTATCTCCCCCTGCTCAGGTCCTGGTTTCAGCCCCAAGACCAGCTTGGCCTTAAGCTTCTCCTCGTCGGCGTCCATCCCCGGCTCTCGATGATGCCATCTAGCAAAGCACTCACGAAGGTGGAGGATAAACGCCCCCACACCCTCATCTGTCTGCTGATTACATTAAGGCTGTAATATTATGAATACTTAATTGGCTGTGTTTTTCTCTGTGGCTGCAAGAAGGGTCACTTCCCATTTAGCTTCCCCACTAAAAGCGTTCAAGACAAAATTGACTTGTTGGTTTTCATTTAACTGTTGGGCACGTATTTTGACTGCCACTCACTAAAACTACTAGGTCCATCATTACCAGACAATTTGGGCACCCAAGGGCCACCCACAAACCAAGGTACCATCAACCTATTCATTGGTCTATCCGCCTCCTCATCTGCCATGTTGCCTGTGAGCATAAGAGATTCTGCCAACCAACACACCAAATGTCATGGCCAAGTATTGCCGAAGGCAGATCTCTCAAAACCACAGACAACAGGCATGACTTTACAAACTTGCTTTATTTAATTAATCGAAGATACAAAAAAGAGGCACCCAAGAAGGCTCACAGACAGCGTCTGGCACAGAGTCATCACAGCACTCTACCCTTTCCCCCATGCAACTCCCAAGGGGGTAGTTCACTCTACTACTGTAGGCACGAGTACAGGTCCTTCTCAAGAAATTAGCATATTGCGATAAAGTTCATTATTTTCCATAATGTAATGATAAAAAATTAACTTTCATATATTTTAGATTCATTGCACACCAACTGAAATATTTCAGGTCATTTATTGTTTTAATACTGATGATTTTGGCATACAGCTCATGAAAACCCAAAATTCCTATCTCAAAGAATTAGCATATTTCATCTGACCAATAAAAGAAGTGTTTGT
>JACXGM010028492.1:0-14040 GCA_016801145.1 Umbra pygmaea | reverse complement strand
ATAGGAAAAAGAGGCTACAATTTGCAAGAGCTCACCAAAATTGGACAGTTGAAGACTGGAAAAATGTTGCCTGGTCTGATGAGTCTCGATTTCTGTTGAGACATTCAGATGGTAGAGTCAGAATTTGGCGTAAACAGAATGAGAACATGGATCCATCATGCCTTGTTACCACTGTGCAGGCTGGTGGTGGTGTAATGGTTCAGGGGATGTTTTCTTGGCACACTTTAGGCCCCTTAGTGCCAATTGGGCATCGTTTAAATGCCCCGGCCTACCTGAGCATTGTTTCTGACCATGTCCATCCCTTTGATGGCTACTTCCAGCAGGATAATGCACTATGTCACAAAGCTCAAATCATTTTAAATTGGCTTCTTGAACATTAAAATGAGTTCACTGTACTAAAATGGCCCCCACAGTCACCAGATCTTAACCCAAAAGAGCATCTTTGGGATGTGGTGGAACAGGAGCTTCGTGCCCTGGATGTGCATCCCACAAATCTCCATCAACTGCAAGATACTATCCTATCAATATGGGCCAACATTTCTAAAGAATGCTTTCAGTACCTTGTTGAATCAATGCCACATAGAATTAAGGCAGTTCTGAAGGCGAAAGGGGGTCAAACACAGTATTAGTATGGTGTTCCTAATAATCCTTTAGGTGAGTGTACATACATACATACAGTAATGTTTTAGTTTAAATTTCCAATAACAGTAGTACTCCTCTTTACTTTGTGTATGAGGCTGATTATCCTGGTGGAAGGGAGAGACCAAGAGATATTAGGGAAAATGAAAAGAAGGAAAAGGGAAGTGAGGCTACTGTTCAAGCGAAACCTTTTAATTATTTTGCACTGCCCCAGCCTAAGGACATTTTTTCCGATACCATCCACAGCAAAGCCCAAAACAGGTAATTCCTAACATCTTCTACAGCAAAGACAACATTAACAGAAAGTGGTTGACATACTGTAAAGAGTCACACTCTTTATATTGTTCCATTTGTCTGCCATTTGCCAAACCCTCAGCTAGTGTGGTCATGCTGTGAAATAGATGTAATTTTGGCAAAAATATGGTTGTCCGTGTTTCTAAATTTTATTTGGGTGCAAACGATGGCCTGGATGGGTGTAGGATTTCCCGGCCTGAAATTGTATCCCAGTCCGGCCCTGTCCACATCTGACTCCTACATCTCTCTTAGGACAGCAATGTGCTCTTGCTCCCATTGCCGTTTCCTCCTGACTGAGAATTGGAGAATTAACTCAATCTTTGCTGTCCAAAGTGAAATTATTTGTCTTACAGGACAATGAAGAATAGTCTATAAAATATATACATAGCAATTGTAATTAGCAATAATTCCAAGACTGGTAAATGTTGTGTTAATTTTTGCCATGAATTAAATTTTTACATATACTCTAGGTATGGACAATAACTTGTGTGGTTGGATAAATCAATCTGATTCTGCACAAGTCTCATTATTAGTCCTTTGTCTTTATGAAACAATGCATATGTAATAATGCAATTGAATGTGTAATTGATGTATTAAGAGACAAGTCCTATGGAAAGTTCACATTGATCTAACCATAACATTAATTAATCAGAGAGCTTCAGACGATACACTTCTCACCCAAAGCATTCTCACACAAGTGAATTACCGCATACAGGTTATTAATGGTGTACAAAACTCCCAGGTTAAAGATGTTTGTAATATTTACACTGTGGTGCGGTGGACGTTGACATTGTCGACGCTGCCACCAGTGCTGGTTCAGGTTCTGGCGTTGACGCTGCTGTTGGCCGTGAGGGGGCATCTTTTTGTCAGATAATCGAAAAAGGACTGCTGTCCTCGCTGATCGAATCAGTGATTATACAATCGACTGGTCAATTATGCGTACAACCGCTACACAATACATCAACAACAACTAAGACAAGAAAAGTACAAGATAAATTCTGCTTTAGGGTTTCAGCGACACGTCGTTTTATATGCATTCATTTAAGTATTATTATTATTGAAAAGGGTAACGTAAAAAGCCTTACCATCCTCCATCAGGGACTCCATCAAAGCTGTCGCAGTGTCGTGGCCCCCTGCCCTCCCATTGTTCGCCGGTCTGTGGCCGTATATAGCCATCTGGTCGAACCATTTCCAACTCCTTCGGTTCAAACCACTTCTACCATTGTGGTCCTTAATGGATCGGTAGTCACTTTTAAGTTTTTTCAACTTTTCCCTACACTGTTGAAACGATCTTTGGAAACCATGTGTGCCCATTAATTGCGAGACTTCCTGGTAAACTTTCTCATTCCGAGTTGCTCCATCCAGCTCATGTTGGATCCTCTCGTCAGCAACTAAACACAGAAATGTCTGCACCTCCTCAGTTGACCACGGCTTGATTTTGCGGGTTGCCATTGTTTGTGCTTTTTAAAAATTATTGTAAAGATTCTGCCCAAACGATGGTGGAGGAATCCGGATATTTGGAGTTTTTGCTGTTATATAGGATATCTGGTGTCGAGCAAATGTGATGCATGAGTGATGACTCTCTTGTTCAACGAAAGGTTTTCTGTGTGTTCATGTCACAGCTTTGGTATCGGCTCTACTCGGTTTGAACCTCGACCGAGCAAGTACGAAAAGCTACGTGGAACCAGGTAAATATGCCCAATGGAAAGGCAAAAAAGGTAAGTCGAGTAGAGTTGAGGAGAGCTGTTACATAGCAATGGAAATGCTTTAGAGTAGAGGCGAGGTAAGTAGAGTTGAGCTGGTTCCAGCAATGGAAAAGGGCCAAATGTGTTATTAACACCTAGGTTCGTTTTGCACCAGAGTTGTCCTTTAAGCCACATAGTTGTTGCTGAATGCCAATATTATTACAACTGCTAGGTTGTATGTAACTATGTTAAGTAATGTGAGATAAATGGCGCATGCTGGATGGTGCCTATTTTGCAAGAAAATGTGCAGCAAGTGCCAGAGTGGGAAACTGTGTGTGTTAGCGAGAAAGAAATGCTTATCTTGACAGGACAATATAACATTTGATTTGGATGTGATATCTTTTACCTAGATTCATCAAATTTTAAACTTAAATTTTGGGAGTAAACCTGATATCTGGCTTTGTCTCTGTATATACACAAAGATTCACACATAACTATTTGACTAGAATTAGCATATTTCATCTGACCAATAAAAGAAGTGTTTGTAATACAAAAAAAAGGAAAAAGTCAACCTTCAAATAATTATGTTCATTTATGCACTCAATACTTGGTTGGGAATCCTTTTGCAGAAATGACTGCTTCAATGCGGCGTGGCATGGAGGCAATCAGCCTGTGGCACTGCTGAGGTGTAATGGAGGCCCAGGATGCTTCGATAGCGGCCTTAAGCTCATCCAGTGTTGGGTCTTGCGTCTCTCAACTTCCTCTTCACAATATCCCACAGATTCTCTATGGGGTTCAGGTCAGGAGAGTTGGCAGGCCAATTGAGCACAGTAATACCATGGTCAGTAAACCATTTACTCATCACATCAGACTGGTTTAAAGGGCCACAGTTTCTCCGGGGCAAAGAAATACCTCCAGCTGTAGAAATTGTCACAGGCATACCACTGGGAGATCCAGAGGTCAAAAAGGTGCATTCACTGCACACACTTAAAGCAGAACACTCAAGTTTATCAGACAAGTTAACTAAGTTTTCGTCATGGTACAATACCACTCAAGCTATAGCTCGTCTCATCCGTTGTGCAAAGAAAGATAAAGCCACAAGCCACAGTACGGTACAAGAAAGACACAATGCACAATGTGTCATACTAAAGGACTCACAAGCTAATGCCTATGCAGAAGAGATAGAGATGCTTAAAAAGTCACGTCCTCACCAAAACCTACTGTGTCAAATACATGCTTTTCTTGATAACGATGGACTCCTTAAGGTGGGAGGAAGGCTGAAGAATGCATCATTCTCAACTACACTGAAACATCCGGTTATCATTCTAAAGAATCATCATGTTACTAAACTAATAATATCCCATTTCCACAGTGAGGTGCAACATCAAGGCAAGGGACAGACTATTAATGAGATCAGGTTAAAATGGATTTTGGATCCCAGGCATAAACAAAGCTGTAGCTAACTAAGTGCATCAATGTGTAAAGTGTCACAGATTAAGGAGACATCCAGAGGAACAAAGAATGTCAGATCTCCCAACAGAGCGTTTAGATCCATCACCACCGTTCTCATTTTGTGGAATGGACGGTTGGATGGTTTTGGTCCTTTTTTGACTAAACAAGCTCGCAAAGTTCATAAGCGTTATGGACTACATTTTACATGCCTTTGTTGCAGTGCAGTTCACATTGAAATGTTGGACGACATGACCACAGATGCCTTTATCAATGCGCTCCACTGTTTCATAGCCATAAGAGGAGCCGTGAGTGAAATAAGATGTGATCAAGGGGGTAACTTTGTAGGAGCAGAAAATGAACTACAGTAGGCTTTAAAGTAAGTAGACTCTGAGCGCCTCACCACTTTTTTAGCTGGAAAACAGTGTGATTTCATAATGCATACTCCTCATTCAAGCCATACAGGAGGAGTATGGGAAAGGCAGATCAGAACTGTACGCAATGTCCTTGGCTCCACAGTGTCACTTTCATCAGGTAGAATAGATGATGCATCACTAAGGACATTCTTCTATGAAGCAATGGCTATCGTTAACAGTAGGCCCCTTACAGTAGACTGTCTAAGTGACCCTAATAGCCCAGAGCAATTCACCCCCAATCACCTGCTTACAATGAAGTCGAAAGTCGCACTGCCCCTTCCAGGTAAACTCATCAGAGTAGACATGTATGCACGTAAAAGGTGGCGGCAGGTGCAGTAATTATCAGAACAGTTTTGGTCCTGTTGGAGAAGAGAATACCTATTTAATATTGCTACCAGACAAAAATGGCATACCCCCAAGAGAAACTTGAAAGTTGGAGATATTGTTATGGAGAAGGTGGACAATTTACCTCGCAATGATTGGAGATTAGCACGAGTAGTGGATACAGTAATTGACAAGGACGGACTCGTTCGAAAGCTGAAGATTTGTTTTCACAACACAAGGTGTCAATGGTGTGTTCACAACACAAGGTGTCAAATAAAGAGAAAAAGGGCTGTAAACCATCTGTTTGAGAGACCATATTTAACCAGGGATGCTACAATTAGTGTTAGACTTAAATTAGCAAAGCAAAAACAGATACAACTTGCTGTTTTCGGGGGCTACATTATACATCATATTCAACGTCAAACTAAATTAAAACTGTTTTTGGCAGAGTTTGTGTTCAACATATTTTGCAACACATGTTACTTTGATAGCATACTTTGAAATGCTTCCATACTAAGGAAATTTTTGATAATGGTCTAATAACAACAGTATATTTAAAGTTCAGGACAGGTTATAGTTATTGTAACAACAGCTGCAATTGCGCTGGCATGTGAAGTGTGCAAAAAAGAAATTAGAAATGAACAGGCTAAATAAAAGGGATTTTTTGGGGGGAATTTTTATTTAGGGAATTTTTTTTAGGATACATTGTATGTTTTGCTTCAATATAAGTTTGAAAACCACCTTTGTTAAAACATATTTTTATTAGTGTTGCACTATTTGTCTTACATAGCATCAAAATATTTTGCAGCAAAATTATTGTAGCTAGTTAACTGATACAGGGCATCAGATCATGTAGTAGGGGGAGAAATATAACTAATATGCACTTAAGAAATTAATACATTAAGAATTCATATATTTCCTTTTTCCCCCGGATGCAATGTTCGTGAGTTATATGATAAGGAATTCTTAATAAGAAAGCATAGATAATGATCTTATTGATCTTAATTGACTCTGGAAACCTAACAGGCGGTAACTTGGAAACCGCTAGATAGCTAGTCTAGACGTGCCAAGTCCAGCTAAATATGAAATATGTACGGCTACCTGTCCTCACGGATGTGCCTGCTGCGGGCCCCGCTGCAGAAATAGTTACGTCTCAGTGATTTCACGTTAATCACCGGACTAACTTGCTAGCAAAGTGTGTGATAATAGCAGTAACTAAGAGTAGGCAGAGAATAGGCTAACGATGATTTCCAGATATCTCCACTGGAGATATTAGGAATAAACTTGTAATGTCGCATACAATGCTTGGTTTAAAGCAATAATGTTTAATTCCAATTAAAGGCATAAAATACAACTCCTTAACCGGACAATGAAATCACAAGTTACAATACCAAGATTATTAATACATGTCGTCCTAAAATCCTAAACCCCCCCTAAGCAAAGACTACAGTTTACACACAGTACTATGGCAACGAAACCTATGCCAGGAGAATAGGTTACGATTGACTCCTCGAACTTAGTTAAACAATAATAGCCACTTTCCGACCAAGTAGTTACAGGAACGTAGTTATAATAACAGTCCACTTCTAAACAGTTCTACTAACTACTATCCCCCAAAACCGGTTTTGCTATTTGCATTCGCACTGGTCAAGTGGCCATAGGAACTGGTAGGAGGGATAAGGGAGTGACGCAAGCACCGCAACAGTCTTTTATAGCGTTGTCACTAGACTTTAGCATAGCGCCACATACAACAACACTTCACAGAGTTTGTAACTCTGGGTGTATGATTGAAGATAAGTGTGTAAATCAACTTATGTATGCGGATGATCTGGTTGTTTTCAGCTCAAGTAGTGCTGGGTGCCTTTAGTGGCTTGCTGTTTGTTTCTTCAGATTACGAGACTGAAAACGACATCCAATACAATAAAAAAAAAGAGTGTTGTGTTGATATGTCCTAATAACGGAGTTCGAACCACAGCGTTTAAAAACTAGGCTGGAGTCATAGAAATTGAGTAGCTACTTAACAGAGAAACACAAAAGGCGAAGGCTCCAGCATAATATGTATTATATGCAACAGACAAACGAAGCGACAGGGGTAATTTATAAATTGGACCAATCAACGTAGACCTAGGAAAAGGGAAAATGGAAAGACCCTGCTCTAGAGTAGGACCTAAAAGAGTTCTAGGAACTGCGGTGCGAGGAACTAAATAATCCCGCAATTTCTTCTATCAGAACACAAGAAAAAAAGGGTTATAGGAACATTATGTTCTAGGAACTGCAAAAATCCCTGTGGTTGGAAAGCGGCTATAGACTTTATATCCTTCCCAAAAAAGTGCTCCCCCGTTCCCGCTCAACCCCAATGGGAATCACATTTCACTGGCCATCGAAAGTGGAAACAAAGGACCACTATTGACAAATTAACATTGATTACATTTTTCACAGACTTTAGGTCACAAATACAATCAGTACAAAAGATCGGCTGTAGACATGTACATTGAGTACAAAGGAACTGGCTGTGTACATTTACATGAAATTGAAATGTCCCACCCCAGAGGGGGAAACATACGTTTGACTCTGTGGAACCTTCATATTCTGGCCAGCCAACTATATAGTTAGAGAAACAGGACATGTGCAACACAGTGGTACGTGTATACCAAATTCTACCTTCATGCGACGGTCAGGAAAACATCAAATATCATACTATTTGCTCCATTGGCTGGTGTTTTACATTAGGTGTTCAGTTGGTCTTTACATTCAGCTGTGTGGTCCAGTGAGAGGGGTGATACTTCGCACCTCCCTTCATCCTCTGTATTTGCGTCTCTAAGGAAGCAACTCCGGGAAGGATAGGTGTGTGGTAGCCAGCCGGCTGCAAGCTCTTAATATCTGCATTTCTGTCCTGTTAACATTTTCTACTTCCACTACAATCACACACAGCCAAGTGACTGCTCAACTTAAATAATCTTAGCAGATCCAGAGCCTATCAAGTAAACAATCTAATAGTGAAATCAGCAGAAATCCCCATCCCTACAAATATATAGAAAATAAAAATGTGACCATCCAGTGAAAATAAATGCCCCCTTGCTGAGCTCGGTTTGACACCGGCTCTGATGTGTCTCATTGACAGCAATTATGTTCCTAAAAAACTACCAATATATAACTACTATCAGACCGGACCTCGCGGTCGCGAAACACAAACGGCCTACCGGGAAACATCCCAACTCTCCCGATTGTAGGGCGCTATGGTTTCCACGTTGCGGAAAACACAGACGGAATCGCGGAATCTATACATAAAAACGGAATTTACTTAAAATACGGAATCTCGCGGAATTTGTATATTTTCATGTGTTGATGTTCCAAACCTAAGTGTTCACATAAATCCCGATATTGTAAAACACTCACAAACATTACCAGTGAGATTTTTAATCCTGCTAATGTCCTCGCTGCAAAAAAGCCATTGTGTGCTCTACCAAATGGTCAAGTGGAACATTTAAAGGGTTAAAGAGCCTATGATAGTAGGTCCCTTTGTTTTACACGATGCAGAGAGCGCGGACGGAAACGCAAAATCCAGACATTAACGCGGAATTCAGACATTAACGTGGAATTCAGCAAAGTATATTTATTTTTTCTATCATCCAAATATAGTCCCGTAATATTAACAACTGTCATTGAGTTCCTACCAATACAAGGCAGAAAACACGGAATTTAATTTGTGCTCTATATAGGCTATATGCAGTGTGTGTTTCTCTACTAAACTTGGCCAGCATGTGCTCCGTCATTTCGTAGCGCTTGATAGCTCACAGCTATAAACAACGGTTTTTACTCCATTCCAAATTTTCCAATCAGACAACACTTGTTTTTCTCCGTTCAATCACTTATCCAAATACATATAACTAGGTGTAGGCAAGGGTACTATGTTACTTTACCTGAAGTAAAGAAAGAGAGGAGTTGCGACACTATTTGATCTCGCTAGCGGTGTGGTCACGTGGTTCACGTAAGCCTGTATAGTTCCAAAAACACTCTGCGCTGTCATGTTCTTCTATGGGACTGACAGCAGTGATTGTGATATGGAATGATATAGATGAAAACATACGCAGGTACTTATTTGATTGTTATTGCATATTTGTAAATGTCAGTTTTACATTAGGATTGGTAGGGTGAAAACTTACAAAAAAATTATGCAAAGTAGATGTGGGCTATCTGGCAATGCAAGTGCAAACTGTACAGCAGTATTCTCTATATTTTAGGTTCAGGTGAGGGCTTGCAAATGCATCTTTTGTTAAAATATTTGTTGAGTAGCAGGTGGGTGAAAGAAGAATTTGAGTAAACCACTTTTCCCTGGGTAGTGTTCCCCTACCATGGGTGCTACCATAAATGTTTGGGAACCACTGCCCCAGGGGGTTTATATGGAGGATTGAGATTAAAAAGTAAAATCACAAGGAATAAACGGAAATCACGGAATTTGGAAAAAATAAAACCGAAATCACGGAATTGGGCAAAAAATAAAACAGATTTCATAGGGCCCTACGATTGCCAGCCCGCACAGGGTCTTTTTCTCAAAAAAAGTTGTGGGGACAAAATGACTAATGACGAAATCTGGTCCCCAACGTAATCTATGCCTATGAGCACATTCCCTGACATTGTCAGTATTAAAATGCATTTGGCAATTATTCAATTTGCTTGCCTTTGCAGTTTCATTGTGGGGAAACAGGGGCTTCCTTGTCGATCATTTGTCTAATAGAGTCCTAAAGTGACTTTGTGTTGGATTCTGAAAGCTCTTGTTCTGCCCATTCCTTGTACTGCTGCCAAGCTACTCTCATTTGCAGATTTAGGTATTTTTGTGCAGCTCAGACTTTTTTCCCAGACTTTATTCCCAGCTCAGTCTTTATTTCCATATCTGAAAGCTGTTTTCTTCATGTTGATGCATTCCATAATGCTTTTTGTGATATAGGGTTTGTTATTAGGATATTGTTTAACAGTTTTCTGGGGTATATCAGAGTCAATACAGAAAGATATGTAGGCAGTGATTGATTCAGTGGCACTGTAAATGTCTGCATCCTTGAAAAATACAGTGCCTCGCGAAAGTATTCAACCTTTTGCCACATTTCAGGCTTCAAACAAAGATATAAAACTGTAATTTTTTGTGATGAAGCAACAACAAGTGGGACACAATCATGAAGTGGAACGAAATTTTTTGGATATTTCAGACTTTTTTAACAAATAAAAAACTGACAAATTGGGCGAGCAAAATTATTCAGCCCCTTTACTTTCAGTGCAGCAAACTCTCTCCAGAAGTTTAGTAAAGATCTCTGAATGATCCAATGTTGACCTAAATGACGATGATAAATAGAATCCACCTGTGTGTAATCAAGTCTCCGTATAAATGCACCTGCTCTGTGATAGTCTCAGAGGTCCGTTGAAATCACAGAGAGCATCATAAAGAACAAGGAACACACCAGGCAGGTCCAAGATACTGTTGTAGAGATGTTTAATGCCGGATTTGGATACAGAAAGATTTCACAAACTTTAAACATCCCAACAAGCACTGTGCAAGCGATAATATTGAAATGGAAGGAGTATCAGACCACAGCAAATCTACCAAGACCCGGCCGTCCCTCTAAACTTTCAGCTCATACAAGGAGAAGACTGATCAGAGATGCAGCCAAGTGGCCCATGATCACTCTGGATGAACTGCAGAGATCTACAACTGAGGTGGGCGAGTCTTTCCATAGGACAACAATCAGTCGTATAGAGCACAAATCTGGCCTTTATGGAAGAGTGGCAAGAAGAAAGCCATTTCTGAAAGATATCCATAAAAAGTGTTGTGTAAAGTCTGGGAGACACACCAAACATGTGGAAGAAGGTGCTCTGGTCAGATGTAACCAAAATCAAACTTTTTGGCAACAATGCAAAACGTTATGTTTGGCGTAAAAGCAACACAGCTCATCACCCTGAACACACCATCCCCACTGTCAAACATGGTGGTGGCAGCATCATGGTTTGGACCTGCCTCTCTTAAGCAGGGACATGGAAGATGGCCAAAATTGATGGGAAGATGGATGAAGCCAAATACAGGACTATTCTGGAAGAAAACCTGATGGAGTCTGCAAAAGACCAGAGACTGGGACGGAGATTTGTCTTCCAACACAACAATGATCCAAAACATAAAGCAAAATCTACAATGGAATGGTTTACAAATAAACATATCCAGGTGTTAGAATGGCCAAGTCAAAGTCCAGACCTGAATCCAATCGAGAATCTGTGGAAAGAACTGACAACTGCTGTTCACAAACACTCTCCATCCAACCTCACTGAGCTCGAGCTGTTTTGGAAGGAGGAATGGGCAAAAATTTCAGTCTCTTGATGTGCAAAACTGATAGAGACACACCCCAAGCGACTTACAGCTGTAGTCGCAGAAAAAGGTGGCGCTACAAGATTTTTACTTAAGGAATAATTTTGCACACCCAATTTTTCAGTTTTTTATTTGTTAAAAAAGTATGAAATATCCAATAAATTTTGTTCCACTTCTTGATTGTGTCCCACTCACAAAGAATTACAGTTTCATATCTTTATGTTTGAAGCCTGAAATGTGGCAAAAGGTCAAAAAGTTCAAGGAGGCCAAATACTTTTGCAAGGCACTGTATATCCCAGTCTGTGCAGGGGAAGCATTGCTACAGCTCTTCCATTTTGTCACTGGACCATATCTTCACAGACTGGATTTCAAGTTTGCTGGATGAAAAAACTGAGCGATATATGGGGAGCAGCTGGATAATGTTATGGTCAGAGTTATTCACGGGAGGTCTGGCTGTGTAGTTGATATTGCCATAGCATTTATCGAGTATGTTGTTGTTTCTAGTGTTATGCTGCATTCAGACCAAACGCAAATTGAGCATGAAATTCGCTTCTATCACGGCTAGTTGGACGCTTGAAGATTTTGAATCCATTTGCATGTCCAAAGTGAATAGGACGCGTGAATAAAGCAAGTGTTTGAAGGGAAATAGACGATTGTTCGTTTGAGGTTGAATTGAGGTGATGGGAGGGGAGAGTGTGCATCTGCTCAGGGCCGGCGCCAGGCATTTCCCCCAATGAGACATCACCATACTCTTAAAACTATTAATAAGAGACAGCATAATTAATTTGTTAATATTGCTCTAACACATTTTGTGTAAAATGTTTAGCATTCTAAAAAGTCCAAAGTACAAGTGTGGGTTCATCCGTTTCGGGAAGTTTTTAATAAAAACCTGTAAAGGATACCATAAATAACCATTAACCATAAGGAATACATTTTACTCTTTGTTTTTAATTCATTCATGACTGTTTAGGTGTGAACTCCCTTTACCCGGTCATTTTGGTGTTAATTGGTAGTGCTGGGAAGAGGGGAACACACCTCCAGGTTGTCAATGCAGACTTTTAAATTCATAACAGCATGGCTCTATAAATTATATATTCTTAATCTGACATCTTCCGCTAATTGAGAACGTATTCATTGAGCAACTTGTGAAGTTGAAAAAAGAAGTATGCAGTATTATTACGACAATTTGAATGCCATCTCGCAGACCAGACTGAGATCATATAGAAAGCTGGCATTCTCCTTGTTGGCAGAGAAATGTTTGGAAACCATGGAGCTGGCTTTCGTTATACAAAATAGTATGGACAAAAAGCAATTTAACTTCCCTATTTAAGAGTTTAAAATGTGAAAGACCATTTGTTGACAAGCAAATACTCACTCCACAAACGTATCTCTCGCATAGCGGGACACTTCCATATACACACGTGCTACCCCTACCCTGCTCTCCCGAGCGAGCTGCCTGGTGAGCGAGATCGTAAATTAATTCGACCTACTTCAAGCGATTTAGGTATAACATAGACACAGTGGCCCTGATTTATCAAACGTGCGTAGAAACCAGTATAGATCTGAGCGCAGAAATCATCTTACGACGAGACTCACGTGTGATTTACAAAACATTCGTATCACTCCAATTCCAGCGTACGAATGAGTGGCTGTTGATAAATCAGACGGTTGAAAACAATCGTAATTTAAATTACACGCCCACAAATGTGCATGATTTAGAGGCCTCGCCCTTAGAATTTACGACATGGATAAGCGAAATCCGGCAAAGAAAATGATTTTCTCTGAGAAAAAATAAAGACGCTCAGGTCTCAGGTGCAGGCCAACTGCTTATTTGTTTTATTTGGAAGCTTAAAATCAGGCGTCGATTGTTAAAGGAAAATGCGGTGTTGACTGAGGTTACTGCTATAGTCATTGAAAGCGATTAATGAGAACCTGAAGTGTATTTAGAATAAATGAATTATTTTCACTAAATATTACACGTTGTATTTTTTAAGTAGCTTTCTTGCGAAATATAGAAGTTACTATATTAGAAGCTCAGAATAAGATCCTTTCTCCTTCGTAGAGCCCACAATGTTGGGTGTTGTGGCCACTGATCTTCATTGAATGGTACCTTTCTCCAGCGCAATATCGCGGAGAACCCTGCATGCCATAATTATGTTGCAGGCCTGCTCTGGTGTGTATAGCAGTCCCCCCACCCCACCCCGCTTACCCAAGACAGAGCCACCTGTACAAACCTATAGGCTACATCACTCCACTGTGGTTCGTGTGCGTGTGTGCGCACTGTTGAACCTGCGCTCCTGCTAGTTTCAGGATTTGCAAGCGGTGTATGTACTCAGTCAGGGCATAACCTTTTTCACCAAGAGGAATCACATCCAACCATTTCACCAAAGAAATGTAGAACTATTATAATAATTGTACGAGGGCGTAACTCACCGAGGAGATGACTCCAGCCATGCAGTGCGCCCTCCTTCTTCCAATGCTGCAGTTTAGAAAAATAGAGAAGCGCGTCCCACCCGGCCACCGGGCTAAAACAAACATCCTGGCATCACATATGATCTGAACGTTGATTGAATTAAAGTTTTTGCGATTGATAAATGCGTAATCATTCATGGATGGTGGCGACAGACGGAGCACAATCGCCCAATTCGCCCCAATTGGAAACCCAGCAATCTCATAAAATTGTATTTGAATCATAGTTTGAATATACCAGAAAGGGACTTCATAGCTGCTAAAACTGCTGGCATACTTTGACTATTGTTGGCTGTGATATATACCAGACCTGTCCCTGATCTCCCGCTGAAAGGTCCCAATGTAGAGAGCGCAAATTAAGGTCCTCCAGATCTGCCATCGCTTCGACTACAGGACTACCAAAGCGCTTGTTTAAATA
>JACXGM010028491.1:0-14040 GCA_016801145.1 Umbra pygmaea | reverse complement strand
TGGACATGTATAATTTTGTGTTTGCTATTAGTCTAAGCACGCTACAGGATGTTTGTCAATTGTTGTGATTCAGATAAAGATCAAATCAAATTTGATGTCATTTGATTGAGTGTTCTAATAATTCTACTGTAATAATTAATTACGTCCTGTAGTTGTGTTCAAATTCGGGTCGTGGCATAATGTGGTACAGGGACTCATTAGGCATCTGTGAGCTCAACATTGGTTGTTGGCCATGTTGAGTCACCAATGTGATGAAAAGCATAAAAGCCTTTCAAGTACATTTAATCTTTGACTCCGTCAAATCTGCTGTGCAATGTTTAGGATGAAGCGATGGAATGAATTAAAGTTGAAATTCAAATCAAAATGAAATACTATTATCATAACCTGTAACATTCCCAAATGTCTGGTGAATTCACATGTTTTCATCTGCACATTTTCCCAACTGACACAGACACTAACAAACCTGATCAGCTGGGAGAAGGCTTTCCCACATTCAGGGCAAGAGTAGGGTTTCTCTCCAGTGTGGGTCATGTTGTGCTGAATCAGGCCCTTTTTCTGGGCAAAACTCTTCCCACATTCAGAGCAGGAGTAAGGCTTCTCTCCGGTGTGGGTTCTCATGTGAACCAGCAGGTTGTACGCAATTCGAAACATCTTCCCACACACAGAGCAGGGGTGTGCACCTTCGTGACGGCTACTATGTTGTTCATGTTGTTGCTCTTGACGTTGTCGCTCTACGGATGCAGTCTGAAAAACGTGGTTGCTAGAACTCTCTCCTGTGTGAATAGGAGCAGACATGGACCAATATTAAACCTGCACTGTAGATTTGTGAAAAAAGTTTAAGAAAATACATTAACTGGTGTCCGTGTGGCAATGTGGCTTAATTCACTGCCTTTCAGGACAAACAATGTCAGTCAGGGGTTCAAGCCTGACTACGGCTTTTTCGACTTTGCACTGAAACTCCAGCGTGAGGCAGGGCAAATTGGCATATAGTCGGTGAGTGTAGTATAGTCGGTGAGTGTAAGTAATCTCACACTCGATCTGACTAAAGGCTTCCGTGTTGGATGAGCAGTGAGGAAAAAAGAACATGCCATATGCACTCACCTAAAGGATTATTAGGAACACCCGGTCAATTTCTCATTAATGCAATTATCGACTCAACCAATCACATGGCAGTTGCTTCAATGCATTAAGGGGTGTGGTCCTGGTCAAGACAATCTCCTGAACTCCAAACTGAATGTCAGAATGGGAAAGAAAGGTGATTTAAGCAATTTTGAGCGTGGCATGGTTGTTGGTGCCAGACGGGCCGGTCTGAGTATTTCATAATCTGCTCAGTTACTGGGATTTTCACGCACAACCATTCGTAGGGTTTACAAAGAACGGTGTGAAAAGGGAAAAACATCCAGTATGCGGCAGTCCTGTGGGCGAAAATACCTTGTTGATGCTAGAGGTCAGAGGAGAATGGGCCGACTGCTTCAAGCTGACAGAAGAGCAACTTTGACTGAAATAACCACTTGTTACAACCAAGGTATGCAGCAAAGCATTTGTGAAGCCACAACACGCACAACCTTGAGGCGGATGGACTACAACAGCAGAAGACCCCACCGATTACCACTCATTTCCACTACAAATAGGAAAAAGCAGCTAAAATTTGCAAGAGCTCACCAAAATTGGACAGTTGAAGACTGGAAAAATGTTGCCTGGTCTGATGAGTCTCAATTTCTGTTGAGACATTCAGATGGTTGAGTCAGAATTTGGCATAAACAGAATGAGAAAATGGATCCATCATGCCTAGTTACCACTGTGCAGACTGGTGGTGGTGGTGTAATGGTGTGGGGGATGTTTTCTTGGCACACTTTAGTCCCCTTAGTGCCAGTTGGGCATCGTTTAAATGCCACGGCCTACCTGAGCATTGTTTCGGACCATGTCCATCCCTTTATGGCCACCATGTACACATCCTCTGACGGCTACTTCCAGCAGGATAATGCACCATGTCACAAAGCTCGAATCGTTTCAAATTGGTTTCTTGAACACGGCAATGAGTTCACTACTAAAATGGCCCCCACAGTCACCAGATCTCAACCCAATAGAGCATCTTTGGGATGTGGTGGGCCGGGAGCTTCGTGCCCTGAATGTGCATCCCACAAATCTCCATCAACTGCAAGATGCTGTCCTATCAATATGGGCCAACATTTCTAAAGAACGCTTTTAGCACCTTGTTGAATCAATGCTAGGTAGAATTAAGGCAGTTCTGAAGGCAAAGGGGGGTCAAACAGTATTAGTATGGTGTTCCTAATAATCCTTTAGGTGAGTTTATTAGATGTATCCCACAGGTAGCACACCTGAATCAACTTTTCAACTAGTCATCAAGCCCTTACCTGCTTGAATCAGGTGAGCCAGTTCAGGGTTACAACAAAACCGTGAGATGCCTGGGGGCCCGATCTGTACACAAGACTGCTGGAGAGCGACGTTGCAATGTATATAATCTGACTGATCTATGCAGTATCCCGGGCAATGCTGTGCCAATATGCGCTGCCTCATGCCTTTCTCAATATCTAACAAGCCAGCATTGGATATTATGAAAAAAAATATATATACACATATCTCACAAGTAAGTACACCCCTCACATTTTTGTAAATATTTGATTATAACTTTTCAAGTGACTACACTGAAGAATTTATATTTTGCCACAATGTAAAGTAGTGAGTGTACAGCTTGTACTGGTATAATGGTGTAAATTTGGTGTCCCCTCAATATAACTCAACACACAGCCATTGAGGTCTAAACCGCTGGCAACAAAAGTGAGTACACCCCTAAGTGAAAATGTCCAAATTGAGCCCAAAGTGTCAATATTTTTCTGTGTCCACCATTATTTTCCAGCACTGCCTTAACCCTCTTGGGCATGGAGTTCACCAGAGCTTCACAGGTTGCCACTGGAGTCCTCTTCCACTCCTCCATGACGACATCACAGAGCTGGTGGATGTTAGAGACCTTGCGCTCCTCCACCTTATATTTGAGGATGCCCCACAGACGCTCAATAGGGTTTAGGTCTGGAGACATGCTTGGCCAGTCCATCACCTTTACCCTCAGCTACATTAGCAAGGCAGTGTTCATCTTGTAGGTGTGTTTGGGGTTGTTATCATGTTACTTCCCTAAGGCCCTGTCTCCGAAGGGAGGGGATCATGCTCAGCTTCAGTATGTCACAGCAAGGGCGTAGGTACGAGTTTGATATTGGGACACACCATATATTTCTCACAAATTGTTCTTATTACTGGGGGGACCACATTGCCTTTCTGTAACATTGGGGGGACATGTCCTCCCCGTCCCCCCCGTTCCTAAGCCCTTGCGTTACAGTCAGTGATGGAGTACTCGAGTCCTGGACTCTGAC
Organism: Umbra pygmaea; assembly: GCA_016801145.1. Taxonomy (NCBI): domain Eukaryota; kingdom Metazoa; phylum Chordata; class Actinopteri; order Esociformes; family Umbridae; genus Umbra; species Umbra pygmaea. Next base: position 10,654 of record JACXGM010028491.1, on the reverse strand, counting down.
GAGTCCGACTTCAGTCAGAATTCTCTGGACTTGGACACGCGCATTGATGACTTGGACTTGATATATAAAATCGGACTCAAACATTTATGGGACTCGGACGTTGGATGACGTTTCTGTATTCGTTCTACTTATGTGTAGGTTATAAAAAACTTTTCCTGTTTCAGGCTCCAAGACCGGCCGGGAAACAGCTGGGGAGTCCTTCAGGATATATGTTCTTTTGTGGGTAACACACTTCACTTCACAGACTTTATTAACAACAGATGAAGCCACCATGTCTTCAGAAGCTTGTTGTTATATTGTTCCTTGTTAACTCACTTTACATCGTCTTTGCGATCTCTTTTTCCTCACAGCCGAACACGCTTCTCAGTCTGACAGCGCTACCGATCGCTCTCCTTGCTTGACAACACACTTGCTGACATTACTCACTTAACGCAACTACCATTCTCGCTCTAACTGTCACTACTCTCATAACAAATGAATTGATATTGATATCTGCAAATGTAGTGCATGATTCGCATGTTCCCTACTAAATGTTCACATTTGAAAAATGCAGAGAGATGTATCACGGATCGTGAAGTTTGCCTTCACAGATTTTACATTATATTATACTGATATTACTTGCGATAAATAAACAGATATTAAAGTGTTTTCAGTTCTGCATTTTTAAAGGCTTTCCGTTTTCTGCTAAAATACAACAAAGTAAATAAACTTCCTTCAGAATGGTGACAGTGGTGTTATTTTAGTTTAATTAGACCCTCTTATTTGTATTTCGTGACTTGGACTTGAACACTGGGGACTCGAAACCCGGACTCACGTAATGGTGACTCGACTCGGACTCGACTCGGACTCTTCTTCGGTGACTCAGACTTGACCACTGGGGACTTGAGACTCGACTCGGACTCTACAGTTGGTGACTCTACTACAACACTGGTCACAGTACATGTTGGCATACATGGTTCCCTCAATGAACTGTAGCTCTCCAGTGCCGCTAGCACTCATGCAGGCCCAGACCGTGACACTCCCACCACCATGCTTTACTGTAGGCAAGACACACTTGTCTTTGTTCTCCTCCACTGGATGCCGACACACATGCTTGACACCATCTGAACCAAATAAGATTATCTTGGTCTCATCAGACCACAGGACATAGTCAGCTTGTCTTCAGCAAACTGTTTGTGGGCTTTCTTGTGCATCATCTTTAGAAGAGGCTTCGTTCTGGGATGACAGCCATGCAGAACAATTTGATGCAGTGTGCAGCGTATGGTCTGAGCACTGACAGGCTGACCCCCCTCCCCTTCAACCTCTGCAGCAATGCTGGAAGCACTCATACGTCTATTTCCCAAAGACAACCTCTGGATATGTTGCTGAGCACGTGTACTCAACCACTTTGGTCGACCATGGCGAGGCCTGTTCAATGGAACCTGTCCTGTTAAACTGCTGTATGGTCTTGGCCACCATGCTGCAGCTCAGTTTCAGGTCCTTAGCAATCTTCTTATAGCCTAGGCCATCTTTATGCGAGCAGCAAAGTGTATTTTCTTCAGTGTTGTCACATGAAAAGTTTTAATCAAATATTTACAAAAATGTGAGGGGTGTACTCACTTTTGTGAACTACTGTATATTATCCAAAGATCCTTATGTTGTCCCAGTATTGTTCCTGTGTTTAATAAAGAACAAGACATCCGTTAACATGCTGTCCTCCATTTCGCTTGTCAAGTTATACACAGTTGTTATATGTAAACTACAGTTTTGAAGGTCGTCTCATTTCCAAAAAATATTTTTAATAGATTGAGGATCAAATTGGGAATCTTCATATTCAGAGACTTCTACTCTCTAGTTGAGACAGTTTTTTCTTAGACACTGAGAATATGCATACACACGCAACAATGGACATTTTAGATCTCTGTGTGTGCTAATCAACTTAATAATGGAAAATCCACGTTGTTAACTGTACAACACATCATTTACCAAAGTCTGGGCAAAATATACAGAGTAGATTCATAGAAATCATCTATGAAACACGAGAACGAACACACAATCAAACGATCGCACAAACACAGACTGTTCCATTGTTTCCCTTCCGATTTCATCGGTGGAGGACAAAAAAAATCTTGTGAAATCTGCCCCGACAAACAAAGGAATGAAGATGTACATAATGCATCTTTAATCTGTCATAAGAATAAGTGTAAACGGTGTTTGAAGGACAACACACACACACACACGAGACAAAACCTGTGCTCACAAAACCTGTGCTCACAAAACCTGTGCTCACAAAACCTGTGCTCACCGAAATCAGGATCCTCCTCCTCTTCTTTTACTATGACTTTTAATCCAGACACTTGGTCCAGGATGTCTCCAGTCTGTGTTAGCTGGCGTTTACCACTAGGGGACGGAGTGGCAGTCTCTCCAGTGTGCACCTGCTTCTGGTGTCTCTTCAGACTGGACGATGTAAAGAATTCCTTGTGACAGTAGGAGCAAGGGTAACCTTTGACCCCGCTGTGTGTCCTCTGGTGCGCCCTGAGGAACCCTGGCTGACTGTATGACTTTCCACATTCGGAGCAGCTGTACGGTCTCTCATCAGAGAAGCTCTGCTGGTGTCTTTTCAAATCCCCCAGGGAAAGAAAACTCTTACCGCAGTCAGAGCAGGAATGTGGTCTCTCCTTTATGTGTACCTAGACAATCAGAGGGCCAGAAAATAAAAGCTGACTCTGATCACTTACAGCCGTTCTCTTTTCTTACTGGCAAGTACAAGTTTTACTGATTACTGCTTTACTGATGGAGCTGTTTACCTTTATATTTCACTACTGTAATCCTGAACATGTTTCTCCAATCTTTTATCAATCTACTTCAAAAGGTATTGTTGACCAAACAAATTGAGGAAAAAGAGAGCTTACATTTCAAACTTAAAATGGATATGACAGATCATGGAGAAACCCACTTTTCTTAAAAAAATGGTACACATTTTTCTTTCCTTAAAACTACATCAGTTCAAATCAAACCTACCTTCTGGTGTGACTCCATGTAGCCCCGAGCTGAAAAGCATTTACCACAATCAGGGCAGCTGAATGGTTTCTCCCCTCTGTGACTCTCCAGGTGGACACGGAGCTTATACAGGGTAGAGAACTGCTGTCCACACTTCTGACAGGTGGTGCCTTGGGTGAGATCTGAATTGCCATGGTTCTGCTGGTGTTGACCAGGTGGTCCTCCTGACGTTGCAGATGGAGAGCCCGGGGGACGAGGGCCGTTCTCTGGCACAACAAGTGAGGCAGGGTTAAAACCAACGAACCAGAATAATCAAGAATGGTTTCTACGTAACTTGCCTTGACAAACCAAACTGGAAATCATCACTATAACCACATCAGGGATGTCTGTATTTTGTTCACCCCAATATTTTTCCTGAATCCAATGACTTGGTTCAAAGCTGTTGAACAGTTAGTTTAACTGCATTCTAGACCAGAGATGAACTGGATCTGTGATGCTTTATTAGCTGAAGCAGTCTGTAGAGCACTATGTAGAGCACTCTTGCTGACAGAACAGTAATTTACATTTTTAATTTTACCATAATTTAAACAGCCAAGTTGATGAATAACCGATGGTCACTCCACCTGTATACAGTGGGGCAAAAAAGTATTTAGTCAGCCACAAATTGTGCAAGTTCTCCCTCTTAAAAAGATGAGAGAGGCCTGTCATTTTCATCATAGGTACAGTTCAACTATGAGAGACAAAATGAGAAAAACAAATCCAGAAAATCACATTGTAGAATTTTTTATGAATTTATTGGTAAATTATGGTGGAAAATAGGTATTTGGTCAAACACAAAAGTTAATCTCAATACTTTGTTATATACCCTTTGTTGGCAATGACAGAGGTCAAATGTTTTCTGTAAGTCTTCACAAGGTTTTCACACACTGTTGCTGGTATTTTGGCCCATTCCTCCATGCAGATCTCCTCTAGAGCAGTGATGTTTTGGGGCTGTCGCTGGGCAACACAGACTTTCAACTCCCTCCAAAGATTTACTATGGGGTTGAGATCTGGTGACTGGCTAGGCAACTCCAGGACCTTGAAATGCTTCTTACGAAGCCACTCCTTCGTTGCCCGAGCAGGGTGTTTGGGATCATTGTCATGCTGAAAGCAACATTTCATCTTCAATGCCCATGTTGATGGAAGGAGGTTTTCACTCAAAATCTCACAATACTTGGCCCGATTCATTCTTTCCTTTACACGGCTCAGTCGTCCTGGTCCCCTTGCAGAAAAACAGGCCCAAAGCATGATGTTTCCACCCCCATGCTTCACAGTAGGTATGGTGTTCTTTGGATGCAACTCAGCATTCTTTCTCCTCCAGACACGACAAGTTGAGTTTTTACTTCTGGATCAAGTGGAAGAACTTGCACAAGTGGTGGTAGACTAAATACTTTTTTGCCCCACTTTAGCAGAACAGTGTTCTACCTAAACTATGAAAAAGAAGCCAATCTTACATACCGTATTTCCTCAAATAAAGACCGGGGCCTTTATTTACCTCTACTGCAGAAGGCAAACGGCTTATATTTGAAGCAGGCTTTTGTTAGAGGCAGGACTTTATTTCTGATTCCCTCTGTTTGATAAGTATAATTGGCTATATTTTAGTGTCAATCCTTGTTCCAGTTTGCCTTTTATTAAAGCATTACGTTGTAAACGCAATCTCAACACTTCTTGTAAACGTTCCAATACGCAGTTGTATAAAGTTGTTGAAGATTCAATCGCTTGCACTGAATGGAAGCCATGTTATTTCCAATGAAGTTACTGCCATCCACATGTACGTTAATCCAAACAACACCAAGCTGAGTAAAACATACAGCCGCATTAACTAAAATACGGGTAGGACAATTATATTTAGCGATACTATTTCCTGCTCCAACCCAAGTTTCGACTACCCTGAGTTAGCGTTTCATCCTGGTAGTGAGTAGCGTCACTTGTGCTAAAATAGGTTTGGAACAAAAACCTACAGAATGGCAGCTCGCAGGAGCAGTGAGTATTGCTGTACCATATGTACCATAATCCGAAAATAGCATGAATATATTGTTGAATCTAATAAAGTGATAAAATGTACATAACCAGAATGCACATTAGATGAAAGGCACCTAGATTATACACACGTAATATTCCTGCAGCCTTTATTTAAGACACTATCAGAGGCCTGCCGTTTATTGGACTACTGGTTTTTATTTGAGGAATTACAGTAATTTGCTCAGCTGCTTTACTTTTGTACTTATCTACAAATACAAATTGCCAAATCTGGCCAGTAGCACAAAAACAACATTCAAAACCTAAGCTTCCTAGTAATCTGACTAAAAACCAGCAGCATAAGGGGGGGTCCGTGTGGTGTATTGGGCTACATCATGATAGTCAGTGGTTCGAGCCTGACAATGTGTTCACTGACTTTCCCTGGACAAATTTGCATAATAAAAACTTGCTGCCACAAAATTAAAAGTGTGCAATAAAACAGTATTGTAATGAAACAGTAGTGCAATAAAACATTTGTGCAATAAATAGTGTTATAATGAAACAGTAGTGCAATAAAAATGTGTGCAATAAATCAGTATTGCAATTAAACATTTGTGCAATAAAACATTTGTGCAATAAAACATTTGTGCAATAAAACATTTGTGCAATAAACAGTAGCCTAGAGCAAAATGGTCAAACTTGGCTCCTCAGGAGAGTCATGTCCTGACATGAGACATTACACTATTACTCACAGTCACAGATGTCCACTGCCTGTTTACTTTCATTCTCTGCTTACACCAGTCAGGAAAGGAACATTAGTTTTACCAGAGCCATATATAGAGAGAGTATGGCCAACTAAAGAATCGAGTGTTCTGAATTATTCCGTTATGCGATTGGTTCCGAGGTGGTCACGTGTTTCGCTTCAGCCAACATTCAGTCTATTCCCATTGACATATTGCAGGGAATAGTGGAAAAAATGTAATAAATTATTTAAAAAATGACAAATCACTGAAAAAAAATGCTCAACTGTTGCACGTTTGGCTGCAATGAAAGACCGGGAAGCGGGAAGAAAATTTACAAGTTCCCCCGTGAACCAGAAAGGCGAAAAGTGAGGGAGCTGTATGTGAAATAAATGTGTTTTTTTAGGCTACAACATGGGAAGGGTTTATCGATGTCTGTTAATAATAATAATAGCCTAACAATGGAGTACATTACATTGCAGCACTAGTCACAGTTACAATTTTTGCCATCGAGTAAGTTTAACCTGTCCTCAGCGATGGATGAACTACAAAAGGTTACGTCAGGACTCGGAAGACTGAAGAGAAAAAGGTAAACACTACTCAGAGACTTATTAGGCGACGTGGTCACTTACTACAATGAGCATTTTTAAGAGGCCCATTTACAATATAGAAGGTAAATATGCACTGGAATATTTCTGTAAGGGCCTTTTACATATTGACAAACATTGATAATAACATGTGTGTGCCTGTTTATATTGAAAATAAGCGATTTATTGCAAGATAGCATATTTGCCCCATAGGGTTACACTGTAGAGTCATCTGACAATGGTATCCAATATGGCGCCCATGATTTGAGTTGGCCAAACTCTATACCAGTGATCCTCAAACCCTTCCATGGAGGGCCTAGTGTATACTGGTTTTTGGTCTTTCCCTTCAATTAGAGAATAATTAGGACCTGGACTACCAGGTGAGGGGAGATACTAACCAATTAGTGAGCTACTCCATCAGGCTTGTACAAGGTAAAAGCAAAAACCTGCATACACTAGGCCCTCCATGGGTTTGAGGACCACTGCTCTATATATACGGCTCTGAGTTTTACAGATTTTTAGCGCCATCTGTGTTTGTGGATATGTACTGCCATTTATTAGCCTGGTTAACACCAGACACTTCTCAGTTCTGACTGAGAGTGGGTCTGGGCAAGGTTCATTCACAGCCCATTTCCAAATGGGCGTCACCAACGGACGCCTCTCAAATGCCTCTCGGCGCAATTGGATATATCAGACTTCAGCCGAGTCGTGGCGTCAAGACCACGACAACATATTTTTTAGATATGAAGGCTTTGAGTATTGTACTTTGCTCGGTTTTTAAGAACAATTAAACGTTCAGATCGCTTAAAACCGACGCGATAGCTGATTCGAACGAGTGATATTGCGGATGTTACATTGCAGCAGTAATTGTTGTAATTGTCTGCTTCAACCAATTACAGTTTAAAGCTGCGCTATCGTCATCGTATAAAGCCCACCTCAACGGTTGTGATTGGTGCCTCGATTTGGAAAAATTGGAAATGGGCTTGAATGGGCTCTGGGCCAGACTGACTTGCAGAGCAAATCTTAATTTGCCGGAAGTCCGTCTGGGTTCTCCCAGGCTAGCCATTTATAGACCCTGAATATAAGACAAGGCCACTTTTTCAGATGTATTTTCAGGGACAAAAACAAATGGCTTATAATCAGACCAATAGGATAGGTCTGATTATCTACCTTGCCACGCCACTTTTCAGTGACACCTTGTGTGCAGATAGGGCGCCTGTAAAAATAAGAATCGGCTGCTCGACGACATGTGGTTGGATGAACCATGTGAGCGCCCTTCACCATCCCACATCTGTCCAAGGAGTTGCAGAGCTGCCGACAAGGCAGGCTCAGTGGGAATTGGACAAGTAAGGCAGGTCCTCACTAGACATCACCGGCAACAATGTTGCCTAAGGGCACAAACCCACCTTTGCTGGACCAGACAGGACTGGTAAAAAGTGTTATTCACTGACAAGTCAGGGTTTGTCACACCAGGGTTGATGGTTGGACTTTATTGTTGAAGGAATGAGCGTTACACAGAGGCCTGTTCTCTGGAGTGGGAACGTTTTAGAGGTGGAGGGTCCATCATGGTCTGGGGCGGTGTGTCGCAGCATCATCATCATCATTGCAGGCAATCTCAAAGCTGTGCATTACAGGACAGACATCCTCCTTCCTCATGTGGTACCCTTCCTGCAGGCTCATCCTGACATGACCCTCCAGCATGACAATGCCACCAGCCATACTGCTAGTTCTGTGCATGTGTTCTGTTACGGCAAGCAAAGAGCCCATATCTCAATCCCATTTTAAGGCTAGGGCCATTCCCCCAAGAAATGTCTAGGAACTTGCAGGTGCCCTGGTGGAAGGGTGGGGAAAATCTCACAGCAAGAACTGGCAAATCCGGTGCAGACAATGAGGAGGAGGTGTACTACAGTACATAATGCAGCTGGTGGCCCCAACAGATGCTGACTGTTACTTTTGATTTTGACCCCCCCCCCCCCCCTTGTTCAGGGACACATTATTTCATTGGTTAGTTACATGTCTGTGGAACTTGCTCAGTTCATGTCTTATCTTTTTCTGTTCATACAAATATTTACATGGTTTGTTGAAAATAGAAGCAGCTGAAAGTGAGAGGTATCATTTTTTGCTGAGTTTACAATGAACTTGTTTGGCACCGTCCTTGAAATTTAGCAAACGTTAACTGAAATGATTACAACAAACAATGGGTCCCATTTTGGGCTGAAACATAATGGGGAGCCGTAAAGTCCAATTCTAACACAATTTCTTAAACACTAACAATTAAACAATGAACTCTTCCAGGTGTTACTGGAGCTATAAATTGAATCATGTGTTGTGTTCGATTGAGACAGAAAGGTATTCACCTAAGAGCTACAGTGAAATATGATGGGAGATCATTCCTGGGCTGTTTTGCTACTTTGAAGACAATGACCCCAAACACACAACGGCTGCTTGTCAGCACAACCTTGGTCAGCGTTCACATAATGGTCGTAACATTCCAGTTACGCCCAGGGAAGAAGCGTAAGTTTTTTTGCTTTCAAGCTAGTGCGGGTGCCTATGAATTCAATCACTGTTGTATAGTTGGCGAATGCGTAAACCTCCCACATATGTACCATGTGCGGTCTTGATTCGTAATGATTCGTAACTTGAAAATAATATTTATTGAAAATGTCAGCACAAGGGCTCTATAATGATTACTTAAACCATACGTTTACAACTTCCCTATAGCAGTCAGTAAATATTCAGTGGGAGGAATTTTCTGTGCCCGCACGTACACCTTTTGAAACAAAACTAACAGTGCTAATAAATTATGGGGGAACCGAATGCTGGCGTGTCTGACTACAGCTCACCTGTACAACTAATATTATGTGTGAGAGGATTTTATTTTATATAGTTATCTGCTTGTTTTTTGGCTTACAGCATATCTCTACACAGGTATTAATTCAGTTCCCAACTATACATGGACAAAAGTCAGTGCAATTTTGGAGGAAGCCAAGTTGAGCTCAAGATCTTCTCATAAACCACTTCTTACCTAGATCAGATGGACCACAGCCAATGGCCTCTTCCTCAGAGTTGATCAAACCATCCTCTTCATCTCTCCTGAGCTGTCCGTCTGTCTGGTTGCTTTCCTCCTGGGTCAACAACTTCTGAGTCTCCATGTCCTAGTTGCTATGAGTACCAACACCTAGAAACACTGGGCAGAATTTCATTGGATGAGAAATGGCTGAGGCATTATTCATTATATCATCAATGAATACCAATTCAACACTGCCCCCACCATGCTTCACAGATGAGTTGGTATGCTTCGGTTGCTTGAGTCCAGTCCCTGAATTGCTAGCCACAGACACTTTTTGAAATTTCAGGGTCTGGCTTTGCTTGCTAGAGTTGAGCTTTACTAATTTGTCTCACCAAACGAACCAATGGCTCAGTGGTTAGGGAGTCTGCCAGGTCAATTCCCAAATTTGCCAAATGTCATTGTGTCCATGAGCAAGGCACTTTACCCTAAGATGATCCAGGGTGATGTTCCCGAATTCACTGTCAGTCGCTCTGGGAAAGAGTGTCTGTTAATAACTAAGCCAAATCCAGAGTCCAAAGGCAAAAGCAAAGGATTTAATGGAGACTAAACATTCACAGCTCTTTTGTGTGTGAACACAATGTCCCAATACAGTGGTGCTCGAAGGTTTGTAAACACTTTAGAATTTCTATATTTCTGCATAACTAAGACCTAAAACATCATCAAATTTTCAAGTCCTAAAAGCAGATAAAGAGAACCCAATTAAACAAATGAGACAAAGATATTATAATTGGATATTTGTTCATTGAGGAAAATTATCCATTATTACATATCTGTGAACGGCAAGTTTGAAAATCGCGTGGAGGGCGAAATGACTGGTACTGGTGGGGAGGGCGGAGCTACCGAGATGGGCGTGGTCTACTGCAGACCAGACCACCATGCGAGGGGCTGTAGTGGTTCAGGCAGAAAGTCCAGCAGCAACTGGTTGGTCTGTAGTGGCAGGTCAATAAGGTCCACTAGCTAACTAGCCTGCCTGGCTACTGGAATAGGTTGGGATGAATCTGCTAGTGGGCTAACCTGCCTAAGATGTGGAACTGGAGGTGATATAGAAAAGGCTGCTAGCCGGCTAACTAACCTAGCCCGCGTGACTGGTGGAGAAAAGGTAGCTAGCCTGCTAGGGTAACTGTCTAGCTGAATGGAAAGTGTGTAGTTCGCTAGGCAGCTACAGTCATTAGCTAGCAGACCCTGGTCACTGTGACCATCCGTGTCGACCTCCCTGTCGGCCTCCACCTCCACCAGTTGCTCCTGCTGGACTTCTATGACAGTTTTAATAAACTTTTTTC
>JACXGM010028490.1:0-14040 GCA_016801145.1 Umbra pygmaea | reverse complement strand
CAAAGTGCTTTACAAAGCCTCACATTCACCTATTCATTCACTCATTCATACATCGACGGCGGTGTCAGCCATGCAAGGCGCCAGCCAGCTCGTCGGGAGCAGCTGGGGTTAGGTGTCTTGCTCACGGACACCTCGACACTTGGTCAGGAGGACCCAGGGATCGACCACCAACCTTCCGGATGCTAGACAACCTACTTGACCCACTGAGCCACTGTCGACCCATGACACAAAATACTAAATAATAATGTAGTTCATGGGAGGAAAAATCAGAGGAAGCCACTGCTGTCCAATAAACATTGCTGCAAGCCCGAATTTCACAAAAGAACTCCTGGATTTTCCACAGAACTATTGGAAAAATATTATGTGTACAGATTAAACCAAAATTTAGTTGTTTGGAAGGAAAATACAGTACAAAAATATGGCTGCGTCTAAATACGCATAGTATGCATACTAATTAGTATGCCAGACTACGATTAGTATGTACCAAACCATAGTACGCAAATATAGTATGTCAGTAGTCCCCGGATGGTCTACTATTTCCGGGGGATTTTCGAAAAATGCAACCATGCATGCTTTTTGGCCTGATATAGCTCACAATCCTTTGCGTTTTGAAGTTGAAGTTTCAACATAGTAAACCTAAACATTGAAAACTTTAGTAATGTAGAGTATGTTAGGTTTGGTACGGTTTACATAGGACACAAGGTTATTTAAGCCCTAGCAAAATTAAGGTGGTTTGTCAGGGTGGATTGTTGTGTGTAACATTGCCAAGATATTCATCACTCACGAACACATCCTCCCAGGCCGGTATTTCTCAAGAACCAGATTCACATGAACACATCCCCATAACCCGGTCTCAATCATCTGAATACTAAACACCTCTGAACATCCTTGATAGTATTTAAGCTCCTCTGTTCCACTCACTATTTGTGAGGTATTGTTTGTGTTTGATCACCGTACTGAGCATCTTATTATACATTACTCTTCTGGCCTGACCTGTTTTTGAGACTTCGATTATTGGAATACCCTGATGTACCTCTGCCTGGAGATTCTTTGCTGTGTACCGAATCCTGGCTGTCCCTCATTTACGATTGAGCCTACCCGTTATCTGCTGAATGTCACCCGTGTATGAAACTCTGCCCGTCCTGAGAATCTGATTAGTATATCTGACCATTGCCTGTTCTGAGTATCTGTCCCGGTAACGAACATTGTGCCTGTTTGGAGTACCTGTCTAGAAAGCCTGTCATTTGCCAGTCCTGAGAACCTGTGTTTGACCAATGTATAAAATGCAAGTGTCTAGCAACTCAAAGGTTGCATGTCCTAATCGCGTCGGGGACAACTTTAGTATTTTAACTAATTAAAAAGACGAGTAAAAGGTCAAACCATGACGGCAGCAATCATTTTTTAGGAAGGTTGGAGCCCTAGGATGTTGCCAAAGTTTTCACGTTTGATAAATGTAAAACCTTTTAGTTCTTTTTGCAAGTTCACTATGTATTTCAAATCACTGATTGTATAGGTCAGAGAGATGTCCATTTTAATAGGTGTTCAGCTGATGTTCTCTAAAATAGGGTTATGAAATACTACACATTGATTTCCCCCTTTGCAATGTGTTTAGCTTACAGTTCACTGTTTTAGAATCAACCAAGTTTGGTAGTTCATTCTCGATGCAATGGAAAACATTCTATCCTTCATCATAGTTACTGTGGTATATTAGGCAGCAAATTAACATTTTGTCCTCAAAGTTGATGTGTTAGAAGCAAGAAAAATTGACAAGCATAAGGATTTGAGCTCACCAAGCAAGACTCCATTGCTGAAAAAAGCATGTTGAAGCTTGTTTAAAGTTTGTTGCACAACATTGTTGTATGGAAAAGCCACTGAAATACTGGGAGAATATAGTAAGGTTAGATGAGAGCAAAATTGACCTGTTTGGATGCCATAATACCCACCATTTTTGGAAAAGTAATGGCACTGCACATCAATCGAAAAAACACCATACCAACAGTGAAGTTTGGAGGTGGGAACATCATGGTGTGGGCCTGCTTTTCAGCAAATGGTACTAGCAAACTTCACATAATTGAAGGAAGGATGAATGGGCAAATGTACTGAGACATTGTACAAAGTATTAAATGAATATCAGTAAGTGTGTTCAATACTTTTTCCCTGTGTCATTTCACATTATTAATTTTAACAAATTAATTTCTGAACTGTTTTGGTTTCTTTGTATATATGGATTACTTGAGTTGTTACCAACATTTCCCTGTATTTCATGTATAGAGCACCTTTGGAAATATATTTACTGATAAAAATGGTGACGTGTTCAGTACCTATTTCATCCATTGTACGCATTGTATAGGGATGGTAGTGTTGTATGTAGCATTCCCTTCTCATGTACCCATATAGTAGTAGTCCTTGTATCGTAACTTCTTATTATATATATGGAAATCTATCTATATATATTCTTGTGTTCTGAAGTATTGCTTGCCTTCTGCTTGCTAAGGCTTGTTTATTTAATTATTCATTAAATAATAATTATTATTAAAACATTTTTTTATACATGGTAGTATAATGTCATTTGGTTTTGGGTGTTTGCACTTACTTACGTAACGTCCCAGGGCTTCTTCTATGTGTATTATTGGTAACGGGCAGTTATGCTTTGTCTGGTTTTAACAAGCTAGCTGATGGGTGGTAACAATTCGGCGCTCATCCGGGATCTTTATGGGTCCATTGTCTGTGGCATCTCTGGGTATTGTGTTTGTTTGTGTATTTGTTGTTTTGTTGTTTCCTGATGGCTACTTCACTGGTCTCGATGTTTATTGTGGCTCTGTCTGTGGATATAATTAAAAACGTTACAGACAGGAAGCAGGAAGTAAAAATGACAAAATAAAATTTCTGCAAGGAGGTAGGACATCACCCTGCACTAAAACAAGTTATTATTGTTATTATTTTTTTTTGGTGGTGCTGGGTTTTTTAAAATGCATAGGGAAATAGTGAACATATGTACATACAGTGTTTTATTTACTTATCTATGTCCGCCAAACTTTTTCACACTTGTTGTCAAGACCTGAGGGCATGCTAATATGGATTTGACAGTGCTGTTGATCATGCTTTACATTTTTGTATTTCTTGTCTCTATATGACATCATGCATGAAAATGATTGTCTCAAATGGTTGGGTTGGACAAAACTATAAGGTACTTCACTGTAGGACAAAGTATGTTCCTTGCAGAGGTCAAAATATCAACATAGTGCCAGGTGGACTTCAACCCCCTTAGTCCTTGAAGAGTACATTATATTTAAATATCTTTCCATATGCACTGTTGTTTTGATTCGCAGGTGTCGGCAAAATGTTCTTGAAACAAACAGTAGTGATTAAATTCTGAGATGTCAAACAAAGAAATGGTGTTAGAAAACTCAACATTTATTTTCTGTAGGCTTCACATGTAACTGTGTGCGAGGGGGGGGTAATTTAATGAGATAACATTTTCTATTTTTTCATGTACTGTATAATATATATATATAATGATAATATAATAATATATAATGCGGCCCTTCGCTTGGTTTCAGAAACTCAATGTTGCCCTCAAGCAAAAATCTTGTCCCACCCCGGCAATAGACTGTAAATGAAATTACATGTGTGTTTCTGTGCATTTGACAATGAACTTAAAACCTTTAAGATACAAAGGTCATCACTGAGTTTTTGTTGGCAAGAGCTGTGGTACTACGGTATACAATGAAACGAGAACAGAAGAGACAGGAGAGTGACAGATGAGCGAGCAAGTAAGAATATATCAACATTCTCCATGACTTTCCACAAGGTTGTTGTGTTTATAGTGTGGGAGTGTTATTTTACTAAAGATACACTATACTGTATGTCTGAAAGTATTAGGAAACCTGACCATAACAGCCATATGAGCTTGTTGGACATCCCATTCCAAAACCCTGATAATACCTCAAGCCTATTAGTAGGGGTGTCCACATACTTTTTGTTATATAGTGTACATACAATGTATTCTAAAGCCTGATGACATTCAAGCTGTAATATATAGTAAGCCATTATATTGGTGTATATGCTTTGCATAACTTGGGAAAAACAGCAGCTATTCTATAGAGACCCGCAAGTTGACATTATCCGTGAATCCCAAACCGACCCCTACACCATACCCCCTCGGGAGGATCCTCGGTCACGTGTTGATGATGAAACTCCAAGGGTGGCTTCCCCAAAGGAGGCAATGGGTTTAGTACACACATTAACTTGTGGACAGTGTGGACATACCCCTGACCTGAAAGGTACTGTAACAATCTGGCTTGTCATGGAGAAATCAGGAATTAAATAAAAGGAGTAGGTGTGCTAGAAATTGTATTGTAGATGATAACCCGCTCAGCAATAATAACGATTAGAATTAACACAGATAGTGTAGCAGTTCGGTTACATATCAACAATGAAGCACACATACTGTACTCTGAGTAAAACAGGGACTATATAGGGAAAGCAATCAGTAAACTGAAAACCGGCAAGAAGGATAATGTAATAAGAAGTGAATGTGGGAAGAAATGTCTGTAATAACTAGAGGGAGGCCCCATGTAACCCGGTCCCTCAGCTCCTACTAGAGTTACAGGTGCAATTGATTTTAATGTTAATTCAGAAAACAAGAATGGATTTCAATTTTTTTTTAATTCCTCCTATTTAAAGATAAACTTACCATAATTAACCATTGGACATTTTATTTTCTACATATTTTGTTTTGTTTATGTGTCAAACAAATGCACCTCATATCACTGGACACGCCTAAACATATGTGCTCCAAATTAACCTGGTGCACAATGGGGTCTACTTCCTTAGCCACTTGTTAGCAAAGGCTGCATCGGTGCACACTCGCTTGAAGTGGGTGTCGGAGGGTCTAATTAGCCCCTACACCCTTGATCATTTTGCTCCCTAAGCTTTGGGACACTTGTGCAAATGGCAGAGGCACGTGAACGTGCAATTCAAGGGCCGAGGGTGGAGTGGAGGGGTTCGTTTCGGATTTAGCAAATAACATTTTATCTGACCTCATGCTTTTCCGTAGATGTGACTGACAGCTCTTCTAATGTAAATGGGCACAGAGACAAAAAACAATGACAACAGACTAATGAGATTGCCAGTTAAAAAATGAAGCATGCAATGTTTTACAAGCATTCATTTCACCACCAGCGTGGTTTCAAAACAAGTACAAAAATATTTGAATAGCCAAGGTGAAAAATATCTTTCTAAATACAGCTCAGAAAAAATTTAAGAGACCACTTAGAATTAACAGTGTCTCTGGTTTTACTAGTCATTTTAATTTATTTGTCACATGTACAAGAGACGCAGATGTAATTGCATGTACAGTGAAAATCTTGTGTTACAGCTCAGCAATGCAGTTGTAATAATAAGAAACAGAAAAGGATTAAAAGAGTTGAAGCAACAAGGAAAAATATTACAGACATGCGGGGGTCCGCGTAGTGTAGTGGGCTAAGTCGCTGCATTGCACGACAGTCCACATCCTGATAGTCACAGGTTCGAGTCTGACTATGGGTTCTCTGACTTTCCCCGGACCAACCAAATTGGCATAGCGCTGCACAGGATTTGGGTTAAATATGTCAGATTATCTATCCTGCCACATTGCTCTCCAGTGACTTCTTGTGTCGCGATCGGCACCTGTGGGTTCAATCGCGGAAGTATAGTTGTTGGGTGCATGACCCAACTAAAGGCATCCTTGTTGGATTCGCAGTGCGAAAAACAATCGGCTGGGCAACATGTGGTTGGATGAACCATGTGAGCGTCGCTCGCCATCCCACAGAGCTGTCCAAGGAGTTGCGGAGGTGTCGACGAAGCAGGATTAGAGGGAATTGGGAGGGAAGAAAAATGGGGGAAAAAAATCACAAAATAAAATAAATAAATAAAAAGAATAAGACATGAGGTTAGACAGCATACCTCTGAGCTATGTGTAAAATGAACATCTCTTTTTCATTCCATAAACTACTGACAACGTTTCTCAGGAATTCCAAATAAAAACATTTTCATATCGAGCATTTATTTGCAGAAAATAACAACTGGTCAAAATAGCAAAAAAGGTGCAGTAAGGTCAGACCTTGAATAATGCAAAGAAAATAAATTCATATTCATTTTTTAACAACACAATACGTATGTGTTAACTTATGAAGAGTTCAGTTATCAATATTTGGTAGAATAATAATAATTATATAATAATAATTGTCTTTCATGCATTTTGACATGTCCTTCACCAGTCTTTCACATTGATGTTGGGTGTCTTTAAGCCACACCGGGCGCAAAAATTAGCTTTGCTTTGTTTGATGGTTTGTGACCACCATCCATCTTCCTCTTGATCACATTCCAGAGGTTCAATGGGGTTGATTTAAGAAAAATGTCCAGTGGTTTGTTAATCTTTAAAAAAAAATATATTTCTTCACCAACTTACTTGGAATTAGCTTGTGGTATTCCAATGGAATTTAAGTATATTATCTACTTACATTATTGCAAGGATTTAGTACCTGTAGAATTTACTATAAGACTATTTTCAAGGGGTGGAGGAAAGGAGCTAAAATACATATGATTAGATGTCCTGAATAATATTACAATGAGGGACATCTAATCATATGTATTTTAGCTCCTTTCTTCCACCCCTTGAAAACAGTCTTATCATGTTTATGGGATCTTCAGTCAGGAGGCATGGTTACATGTGAATGACAGCCCCATCCATGGCAATGTCCTTCTCACGGCCCTGGGGTATTGGAATTGATCTTTAGACCTGAGGGAAAAAGGGCCCCCTACCGCCCCTCCCACACCATTTAAACAGGTTCGTTAACTTTACATAAATAAATGTATATATTTATATTTCTGAACAGCTATGGGACAATACCTTCATGTGGTTTAAATGCCTGCACAACCAGCAACCCTCCAGATGATGGGGCTCTGATGTTTTACACAGTAATTTGATTGTACAGTTCTTCTACTAGGGAGGCAGTAAATTGTCTTGTTTTAGAGCACAAACAGAAGATGGTTTAATTCAGTTTGGTACATAAACCAAGCAATGCTGACTAGCCTTCACAAAAATTTAACCACAATGTTTTCTAAGATAGGCCAAGCCTAACCAATAGAAAAATTAACTATTGTGAGAGCAAATAAGCACAAGCTTTACATGGATTTATATGTGATACTCTACTTGGCTGTGTTTGAACCTACCCTGGATATTCTTGTGGCAGAGGCTTTGTTGCTTATTATCCACAGTTTCATTCAGATGAACTAAATTCACTTACGTTTCTATGACACACTTTGTCATGCCATTATTTCTCCCTTTCCCAGTGCTGTCTTAACCAATAGTTAATATAGCCCTGTCTCAACAATTTGGATGGATTTAGAAGAGTTGGTTTTCACGGCATCCACCGGACAGGAAGTCATTGATCAAAGCGCCTGAGAGTTCACTCAGTCACCTGACAAATTTACAGTAGATTAGGAAATCCCTGCTGGTGATGTCTCTATGCTTCCTGGGTAATGCTGACCAATTTTCCTATTGAGCTTCCCACTCACTCAAGTTTGTTTTCTAAAATATCTTTTGCAGCATTTGCATTTTTGGTGAGACCCATTGTATGTCACAGGTGAAGGCCAATCAGGTTGAAATAACTACTGAAACCTATAACTCAGAAGAATACAATACAGTGCCTGGGCTATTTCCCTGCACTCTCAGTGCATTATGTCTGTTTGCCCACATGTTTCACTGATCCAGCCTATAAGTGGTGGTGAGATTAGGAGAGGGTGGGAGAAGTTGAGGGAATGAGTGAGGAATTGAGGAGTAGCGGAGGACAGATGAAGAAAAAGGAAATAGATTGGAATGTCGGTAGAGGGAAATTGACATATTTCCCATATCCCAATCTCATTTCAACTGAGTCTCATGGGTCTGGGGGCAAACGATGCTTGAAGCCAAACTGGCTGCCTCTCAAGGCTTCCTACCCCCCTGTTGTATATGCTTTTTATCAGACTATTGCTCATCTCAGCATTGGTCTCACTTCTGGTTTCGGGAAAAGCAAGCTTAAAGCCATTACAGGCAATTTATCATCACACTCTATGCTTCATTACAAGCAATAGTTTTTGAACGCATCCCTGCATGGTTGGCCCTCTAATGTAACTTGCATTGATAAGCAAATGTTCTTTTAAATTTTAAATCCATTTGACAAAAACACTAGCTAACATCAGTGCTAACCGTAGGTGTTACCTCACCCCTTCTCAGGTATAGATAACACCGGGAAATCCTTTATATAGTGGTGTAATGGACCTATCACACGATAGTTCACCTTTCATGAACAATCTATTAACACTAACAAAGGCAGTCCTGCTTTTCTGCCTCTGTTTTCTTCACTGGAGACAGCCTTTTCAATGCTCCTTTACCTCATGTGGAAATGAGTAATTGACAAAGTGAACGTTCCATAATCGTTTTCCCTCCTTCTTTTATCGTTTTCCACTTTCACACGGGTCGATAATGCTAACATTGCTAGCTACCAGCCGACTGGAAGATGAGGTTGTTGACAGTTCAAGTTAATAGCTTCATTAGTTTATAGCTGTCTACACTGAAGCTCAAGCTAGAGACCTTTCATTTAATGTCCCATCACCCTTAATCACTAGGCTATGAGCACAGCCCACCCCTATAGTTATATTCTAAGAAAGCATCCCTACAATCTGTTCTGCTTGTTGCCTTACCACAAAAAATATAAGTATATTATCAGAATGATTATATTCTTCTCTTTCCATTCCAGGATGTCGGATGAACGGACGCCGGGCAACTTGTCTCTTTGGTCGGCGACGCCCACGTTCTGGGCAGTGAACTCCTCATTTAACTCCTCCTTTCTTCCGCCGCTGAAGGACTGGGAGGCGCCCACATTCACCGCCGCAGCACGAGTCCGCGTGGCCGCCACCTTGGTTCTCTTCGTATTCGCCGCCTTCTCCAACCTGTCCGTGCTGATCAGCGTGGCATGGGGCCGCGGGCGCCGCCTGGCCGCCCACCTCCGGCCACTCATTGCCAGCCTGGCCTCCGCTGACCTGGTTATGACGTTTGTGGTGATGCCGCTGGATGCAGCGTGGAACATCACGGTGCAGTGGTACGCCGGCGACCTCATGTGCAAGCTGCTGTGCTTCCTCAAGCTGTTTGCCATGCATTCATCGGCCTCCATCCTGGTGGTGGTCAGCCTGGACCGCCACCATGCCATCCTGCATCCGCTGGACGCGCTGGACGCCGGCCGCAGGAACAAGAGAATGCTGCTGGTTGCCTGGGTCCTCAGCCTGCTCCTGGCCTCACCCCAGGTGAGTGTACGGCCCCTTACGGAGAAAACACACACATTTCCTACAAGAAAATCACAAGTGATTAACACGTGACTAACGTTTTTTATTCAGGTCAGTTGCGCTTACATAGTTTCACATGTTAATACTGGCATTTTCATGGTCGTGAATCCCTAATAACTCAACCATCATTTTTTTGTTTGCTACCCAGCTTAAGAACTAGACTGCTAGTCACGCTATTACTGATTTAGCAGGTAGTGCAATTTGCACTTGGTTAGGGCAGTAGAATTATCCGAGCCAGGGCTCAAACCCTGATCGCCAGGGTGATTCTGTGATCCAGAGCCATGAGCTTGACTGCTACACCACACTCTGGCACAGGCTATTCAACATAAACAAGTTATTAACCAACAACTGTGCAACACATTTTGGTCATTTAGTGTATTTATGAGACCATGACAATTTATTTTTATTTTGACTTTTGGCTTGTTTTGTTTTTCTTGAATCATAGCTAGTCTGGTGGGAAAGGCGTGATTGTAGTTTTAGAATGGGTCCAAAAAGACGCTCAAGAGGTAGGACTATGTATTCGGTAATATTTAGATGGGAAGGGTATTGCAAATGTTTTTTAAAGATGAGGGAGGGTCAAGTAAATATATTATTTTGAGTTGGTAGGTGTGGGGCATTTTTTTATTGATCCCAACTGTTTGACCAGCCCTCTCCTACAATAAACAACAAAGAATCCTTAAGGATAAGTGCCATGACAAAACATATCTGCCAATTGTTTTTAACTTGTTAGAATCTGGGATTTGAACCCGCAACCTGTATCTTACTTGCAATGAATTCTAACTAGTAGGCTGTACCACAACAGAGCCACAGACAGCAGTATACCATTGAAATAAAGGACTAGATCAAATTCAGATCTTATAAGATCTGTTTTACAGCACAGTTGACATTTAACATGTATTTTATGGTATTTCCATTTTAGAAAGGAGCAAATTGATTAAATCCAGCAATAAGTTCTATAAATAGGTTGATGGTGGATTGTGAGTAAAGTATGTCTTAGCAAAAGCATTCCATACTCTACAGTATATCGAATGATGGCTGTAGTACTTTTAAGATAAAATGCTTATACCAGTAAGTAAGCTGTTGAAGTGATCTCATTCGCTGTGTAACAGTCCCACCCAAAAGGTACCACTGTGTTTATATAGCTGTAGCCAATATCTTCAAATTACACTTTTTTCTTAGCCATTCTACTTAATGATTACCACTCAGTTCCTTCACAACAATATAACTAATACTGTCAAGTACTTAGTAAAAAAAGTGAATGGCCCCATTACTAATATACTGTAGATAGTAAATTGAAAAACAGTTAAGTTAGATCAGCGCTCCCCAAACCCTTCCATGTAGGGCCTAGTGTATGCTGGTTTTTGGTCTTTCCCTTCAATTAGTGCATAATTAGGACCTAGACTGCCAGGTAAGGGGAGATCCTAACCAATTAGCTACTCCATCAGGCTTGTACAAGGTAAAAGTGAAAACCTGCATACACTAGGCCCTCCATGGAAGGGTTTGAGGACCACTGAATTAGATGATTAGTACAGTACAGTGCGCACTTGCTGTGTTACACATGTGAAGGGGATGTGTATTAAAACGATGTCTGGTATCATCAAATTTGACGTGTGTGGGAGACAAGAATGTATTTGTGTGTCTGTGTGTGTGTGTGTTTGTGTGCGTGTGGGTAGACTGTGTTGTTTAAGTGGTTGATCCGTCTACTGGCTTGCAGGTAGAATCCATCTCTGAGCCTGGTGGTATGGGATGAGTGGGTGTGTGGATGATGTGTGTGTCAATTAGGTGTATGTATTTGTATGGAAAGTACGCCTGTTAAATGGAGGGGCCAGATGTCTGTGTAATGAATAAAGCAGAGAAAGACTGTGGAAGAAAAGTCTGAGCCCAGAATACCCATAACATGATGGATAGACTGAGTTTATGGTGTGTATGTGGGTAGCCGTGTGTAAGTGTACACATCAGTAGGAAATAGAAGGATTTATGGATGTATGAGGTAAAAGTTTAGCTCTGCATAATATGCATGGTCCTACTGTAATATATTCAATAATCCTAGTTAGAACAATCATTGTTAGTAGAAGCTCTTCCTCATTAGAGAAGTAAATAGTAGTATTTGTTATCGATAGGCTATATGCACAGCTCCACTACTTCCTGAACTTAAGGCAGCTCATTTGTTTCCTGTTTTACATTATTGGACAAACTGATTAATCTACCTGTGTTTGACCATTGTGACACACGTGGATTAATCCGTTTCTCCAATAATGTAAGACAGGAAACAAAGGAGCTGCCTTAAGTTCAGGAAGTAGTGGAGCTGTGCATATAGCCTATTAATAGACAATTGTATTTGTTGTATGTAGATATTACATTATGTAGTAGTAAATTGGCTAATAAATTTTAAAGGCTACAATGAGTTCTGCTGTCAGTTTCCTCAAGGTTCGATTCCCAACCACCTAAGGGTACGTATTGATAGGGTTACCTAACACTGAAAAGAACTCCAACTGGAGGTAATTTAAAGCTGAACAGAACTGTGCAAAAGCCATAGGCATGTTTAAAATTAAATTTTAAAATTAAATTTAATTATTTTTTAAACATTCTTATATATAAAACCAATAATAAAGAGCAGACTGTGAAAAACTATCAAATAGAACAGTGGTTTTCAAACATCTCCTGGGGACCAACAGCCGTCTCACACAGTTTTATTGTAGCCCTAAACTAGCTCACCTAATTCAAACTGCTAAGCGCTTGATAATTAGTTAACAAGTTGATTTAGATGTGCTAAACCTTGGATGCATCTAATATATGGTATGGATGTGGGTCCCCATGAGAACTCCTGAAATAGACCACATTACCAAATCAACTTTGGGTGTGACCACCCTTTGCCTTCAGAAGGTTAACAAGTCCAGCTGGTATGTAGATGTTCCAAGCATCTTGCAGAACTAGCCACATTTCTTCTACAGATTTTGGCTTTCTCACTTGCTTCTGCCCGTCCATGTAATCCCATACAGCCTTGATGTTGTTGAGATCAGGGCTCTGTAGAGGACATATATTCTGTTGCAGAAGAAAAAAAGAGAGAAATAAAAAAGCACATTTTTGATCATAAGCACAACTCAAAATAAAAAAATACACCAAATCTCCGCAGATGACATTGAAATAACTGAGAAAAACTAGGGGACCAGTCAAAACTCTAGAGTAGCACCTGAATGTCTATAGGACACAAACGTCAGCCATCAAAAGACTTGCAAAAGTACTAAATATGAAAAATGTATTAAGATTAGGCTGTCTAATTACCATTGTCCCCAAAATTGTATAAAAAGGTATGGATGTAAATACACTATAATGAAAGCTGAACATCTGCTCTTTAAACTGATTTAAAATTCAATGGGCTGGAGTAGAAAGCACAAACAACAAAACGTGTGCCTCTGTCAAAATACAGACTGCACTGTATGTGAATTACATTTTTTATTAGATTTTAATATACTGTACCATTCTCATGAATTCTCACTTTCTTCTTTTCTATTTTATCTCATAGCTGTTCATCTTCCGAGCAATCAAAGCAGAGGGAGTTGAGTTCACTCAGTGTGTGACGCATGGAAGCTTCCAGCAACGCTGGCAGGAGACGGCTTACAACATGTTCCATTTTGTCACACTTTACGTTTTTCCCCTGTTAGTGATGAGCTTCTGTTACACACGCATCCTCATTGAGATCAGCCGTCAGATGCACAAGGGCAAAGGTGTGTGTTTGTATGAGATAAGACTATGAATAATCTTGCCCCCAGACTATTGAACACAGTGCATATTAGCCTGGCACAACAATGATTATAGGTGTAGTGACCATATCATTCTCTGGAAGTGACCTGAGTATTTGTCTTCTTTTGATTAAAGCTAAAAATACTAAACAATACTGCCCCAAAGTTTGTCTCCAGCTGTTTTTCAATGTTTGATCCTGTAAAAAGCCACGTAAATACTACCGTATACATATTAGGAGTAGCTAACCAGCTAGAAGCCTACAACACAAAATACAATGTTTCTAGAATGAAATATCTATCGAGCTATTGGTTTAACGTGAACACATTGAACCAGTGTTAATAAAGCTCCAACTGTTTTGTTCAGCAGAGTCAGCAAAGTGTTGATGGAGATAGCTCTGCTGGAGAGCACAGGAACAATAAGATAAAAAAATACAAAAAAAAATTGTTGACACCACTGTTTTCCATATCCTTTGCACCATCACCTAGTGTGAACAGCACATTTTTCTTCAATGTTTTATGAGATTGTCAAATACATTGGAGAGATCTTACACCATTCTGCCATACAGAATCTTCCAGATCCTTGATATTCTTAGAGACTGTAATTATAGTTGTTGCATAGCAGGAATGGGAAAAATTATGTGTATTTAAGTTTTGGGAGCACGTTTAATATTTTGAATTTCCACTTTAAATGTGCACTCCAGTCACATGATTACCCCATTAAATATGCCAAGTTCCCCTAGCAGAGCCGGCCCAGCCACTAAGCGACCTTTGCAATTGCAAAGGGCCCCGTGGCCAGCAGAGGGCCCCCTAGAGTCACTGCTAGCTGAAAAAAATCACACATCAAAAGTAACATAAATAAATAAAAAGAAATGGGCCTACAGCGCTCTTTATCAGGCATCATGATAAGGACAGTTGTTATTTATGTATTTATTATGAC
>JACXGM010028489.1:0-14041 GCA_016801145.1 Umbra pygmaea | reverse complement strand
GTAAGATACAAATATTAAAAATTATAAATACCTCATAAATCATGGTACACTACCATACGTAGAATAGTACATACACTGCTTTTAATAGTAAAATGTATTGTTATAAATATTGGCGATACTGGCCCTGTATTACTTTGTATCGGATCATCAAACTCAAATTTTGCAGTGTCGCCCACCCCTAATATGCAGCAAATAGCCTTCAATATGAGATGCAATAGGGCTACCAATGAGATTCAAACCTATATCCTACTCAAATGCTGAAATCCAGGGGAGTTGCAGCAGCTAGCTAATCTGCACTGACAATTAAGCTTAATATTATATGGATAATTAAGGTGTTGTGAAGTGATGAATATTATCCTTTTAGCATGGCCCAAACATAACCTATTGTTGAATTAACACAAACGTTGTTATTGAAAATAAATATGTTGTCTTATAAAATGTCTTTTTTTGGGGGGGGGGTATTTTTGACCTCGGTATTTGTTAAATCCTGGTTACGGCCTTGTCCAGGAGGTATTCATATTTTGTATGTTGTGAAAAGAGTGCAGTTTTGTTTGAGTCTCTATGCGTTTGCTCTTTACGTATATTTATTGACTGCATCCATGCCACTTTAGAGTGTATCTAAATATATATTTACCGTTTTGCTGCTCACAACTCATGTTCACCTGCAACTACATATTGTTTGTTCTTTGCCTGGACTCATCACTCAAGTAAACATCTATTAATCTACTGTTTTCCTTGCCTCGGTCTCCCTCTCTCCATACACTCCACCTATACTCGTGACATGAATGAACAAAACAATATTAAACTCAAAGGAGTAAATGTGGGAATTAGGTTTAACTGAAACAAGGAATGCGGTGTATAATTGTATGAAATGTATGATGAAAATTGTCTAGCAATTTCGCCAACAAATACCAAGAATAAGGTAGCAGAAGTTTGTCTTTCGAGTACCACGATGGGACTGAGCTCGAATAGCTTTGGCAACGTTTTATAGTACAAAATCGCTGTCAATCAAAAGGCCATGCAGTCTTTCGACAGACCCTCCAATCATCATGCAGCAGCCTAGAGTCCAGGCCAGCCTACTCCTCCATTCACCCCCAGAGATGCTGAGCATTCATGTCGGCCAGACATAATCTCAGCATTTATCCAATGACTGTCTAGGTTCGAAGCACTGAAAAAAAGGGGCAGGACAGACACATCTGGCACCTGAACAAAGGGCAGAGTCACAGTTACCAGGTGTCATGGGTGTATTGGTAGAACGACAGAGGCAGTGTGCAGGAGTGACTTCTAGTAGATGTTTAATAGAATAAAGGAGCAGCAACCCACGTATGTACACATATGTATATCTCAGCTGCACAACGAATATACCTAACTACTGTGCTCTAACGCGGCACAGGATGCAATTTTTAGGTACAGAGCGTCCGCCTGGCTGTAACATAAAATAATATACAGTATACTGTAATCACTATAACTTGCTACGAAGTTATAAGTGCTACGACACTTGCTACTACACTTACTGTGGTGAAGACATGGACTCCAGCACCGGCACGGATGAGACGTGGTCGGCATGGGAAAGAGGCAGGGCGGTAGACACCGGTGCAGGGCCGATCAACCAGCAGGCACCGATGATTGGACTCGGCTGCTGGGGGAGAATCCTCTTCCACCGCTGTCGGGGATTCCATAGCAGCCTGGGGGACATAACCTCTGCCAAGGCTGCTGGCTACCTCTTGACTGTAGGCAGGCGTTTGTCTCCTCCAGCCGCCGACGAAGACTCGGCAGCCGGTTGAAGCCCCTACCCCGACTGCCGGCATGATGTAGACTTTGACCCAGCTAGCAGGGCAGGTGGTAGTGATGGCTGAAGCAGCTGGGCTGGAGAAGTGGCCGACTGGGAGACTATAAACCCGGGCCGGTGGATAGAGCCCGGGCAGAAGTCCTCCAAACACCCCTCTTAGCTCCCCCCCAAAAAACATTTGGAGAGAGCAAGGGGAATCTTCTCCTTGGTTTTGCCCGGGCTGTCAAAGATGGCTTAGACAGCCCCGAAAAACTCCTGCGACATCCTTTGGTGGTGTGTCAATCTGTCACGGGTCTATTGGTGGAGTGATGTAGGCAGTATGCAGGAGTGATTTCCAGTAGATGTTTAATAGAATAAAGGAGCAGCGAGCCACATCTGTACACATGTATATCTCAGCTGCACAACGAATATACCTAACTACTGTGCTCTAATGCAGCACATGACGTTATTGTTAGGTACAGAGAGTATGCCTAGCTGTAACATATAAATATAAATATTATAATCAATATAGCAGATGTGCTACGACACTTACTGTGGTGAAGACAAAAAATACACATATATTAACGAATACATACACTGGCTGCTACTACCTCCACCCTGGCAACAGGAAACCTTCACATTGACACAAAAAGACAATGGGGATCGGAGGGAACACTTTTACACATACAG
The DNA here is from genome assembly GCA_016801145.1 of Umbra pygmaea. Classification (NCBI taxonomy): domain Eukaryota; kingdom Metazoa; phylum Chordata; class Actinopteri; order Esociformes; family Umbridae; genus Umbra; species Umbra pygmaea. The sequence goes on along the minus strand of JACXGM010028489.1, from coordinate 11,583 downwards.
TAATTAATGACAAGGATCAACTGGATGATAATTGAATGCAATAACATAGACAAGACAATTAGTGAATAAGGAATATAGATATCTCCAAGTCTGGCCACAAGATGGGGCAAAGCCGTCTTGTGGCAAGTCCCATCCAGATCATGACACCAGGTCAGGTGGCGAAGATACATCCACCTGGTCAGGGGGCGGAGCTTCAGGCACCAGTGTGGGGGTGGAGCTGTAGTCACCGGGTCAGGGGGTGGAGCTACAGGCACCGGTGGGGGGGTGGAGCTGTAGGCACCAGATCCGGAGGTGGAGCTGAAGGCACGTGGTCAGGCGGCGGAGCTGCAGGCACCGGTGAGGGGGGCAGAGTTTTAGGCACCTGGAGCGGGGGCCGGAGCTGCAGGCACCTTGTCAGGAGGTGGAGTCCACTCTGTGACTGCGTAGCACCCCCGCTGGCTGGACAGTTGGTATGGCAGGCTGGTATATTGATGGATTCCGGGCATGAGGACTTACTGTGGCTGGAGGACTGGTGACCGGGGCAGGTGGATATGGGTGAGGTAAAAGAACTCCTCCACAAGCCCCTGTGCCCCCTCAAAAACCTTCTTGGGAGGAGTAAGGGGATCTCCCCGTCTTGGACTCTACTGGACAGTCTTAGTTTGGGTGACCGTGGCCTGCTGGTGTTTGTGTTAAGGTCCAATCTCTGCTGTAACACACGGGTGAATAGAAACTCCACACTGAGGATTGGAATAACAGCACAGAGGGCTGATGCACAGCCCGACCATGTCCACGGTCTGATCTCTTGTGCTAGATGGCATCCTGGGTAGGGACTGCTACTGTTAATTATTTCTTTTAATAGTTCAGGTTCTGGTACCACAGACCTGTTCACATAAATCTTTTTACCCTGGGACGTTATTGGACACAAGGAGTTTCTTAACTACTACAACCAGCCAAAGCTAAGTAGCATGTTGTTCTGTAGTTGCTGTACTCTGCTTCATGCTAAGATAGCTAAGTTAGAGGCTCAGCTTCAGATGCAGTTGCCAGGAAAGGATTATTCCAGTGTAGAAAAGGATAAGAACACATCTGAACCACAACACAGTGTTGATATTAGTAGCTATTTTAACTCACCTGCACTGTCCTCACAGCCGGACAACTTTCTCATCATTGCTGGTAAAATATGTCGTCGGCCTGCTCGGCTGGTGTCAAATTCTAAGCCAGCAACAGACACTTTCAACCGGTTTTCCCCACTTGATTCTGGCTCATGGCCTGAGTTGTCTCTTTTGGGGAATAAAAATGAAAAGCTTAGTAATCCGTGAATCCATTACTCATAATATTAGACTGAAGAATCAGCCAGCGATTACACAGTGTTTACCTGGGGCCAGGGCTACCAACGTTGAGGCTAATCTGAGACTGGTGCTAGCGAAATCAAAAACGGGCAAGGCTAGAGAGATATTGTTATTTATGTTTGGCACCACCGATGTTAGGATGAAACAGAGGTTACTAAGCAGAACATAGCTTCAGCTTGTAAATTTGAATTTGTAGATAATTCAAAAATTTTTTTTACCTTTTTCTTCTTCTTCTAGTCCATAGAAATAGCAAAGCCTCTCCTCAGTTGCGACAACTCTGGTCAGGATAAGACTGTCACGGGAATCCCGCGGGATGGGAAACGAAATCACTATTAATCACGGGATTGGGACAGGACAGGAAAAATTGTCACCGGGAGTGGGCGGGACCGGGAAACATAATAACATTATGATACCCACAAATATACCGTTATATAAATAAACTATTTATTTTAATTTTAAACTCAATTCTATTTGCCGTCTCTTTATGCTCTCATATTTGCTTTGGTGTGGCTGGTTAAGTGAATGACGTGCTCCACACACCCGTAACAGTTGGTGGCTGTAATGCACAAAGTTCTTATGTCAATGACAACCACCAATAATATAAGAGAAGAAGGCTTCCTCCATACACTTTGTTGCCACGAAAATCACTAATTCAGTGTTACTGGAAGATGAATTGAGGACACGTGCACCAGCCTCAGTCTGGAATGTGTGGACACTCTTGTTTTGCATTGCAACCTTGGGACTCCATCTTAATTGAAACTCATTGAAAATTTGGTTAGGCTATATAATGTGTGCGTGTCTGCGCGGGTGTTTGCATGGATGATTCACAGGAAAATTTTGTGTGTACATTGTTTAAACTGGCTTTCAGTTCACTCTATGTACAAATGAGATGTACGTACAAGGGTCTGGTATAACCAGGCTAGTGTATGCTGTGATCTGTACTGTATTTTTTACTGTAACTGACAGATTCTGGTCAAAAAAACTAAACGGCAGTGGGAGGGAATGGGAGTCATCCTTCTGGGACTGGGACGGGACAGGATTGTCCTCCAGTTTTTTTGTGGGATTGGGACAGGATTTATTTTTTGGGAGTGGGACGGGAGTGGTTTGAAAATCCACTCCCGTGACACCCTCTAATGGAGAACTCAAATGACCCTCTTTAAAAGGCTTTTAGAGCAATAATTGACTCAGTGGATTTTGTCCAACATGTCTCAGGATCTACACACTGCCATAGTCACACATTGGACCTTGTTTTGTCTCATGGAATATATGTTGTATATCTCAGTGATTTTCCTCATAATCTAGGAATTTTGGACCACCATTTCATTTACATTTACTGTCACATCGTTTACTCCAATTGGAACCAAACTGGGGACTTTTAAGAGCCACAATATAAATTCTCTGACCACCCAAAGGTTCTTGGATGCCCTTCATGACTCAATCTACCATACCAATGATGTCAGAGTTAACACATCTGTGAATGATCTGACTGAAGATTTACACCTAACCCTGTGTAACACACTGGATGCAGTTGCACCGGTAATAACTAAACATTTCTGCAACAAGAAACTTTCTCCCTGGTATACAGAAAACACCAGAACCCTAAAGCAAGCCTCCAGAAGATTGGAGCGGAAATGGCGTTCTACCAAGTTGGAAGTATTTACACTAGCTTAGAATGACAGCATTACCAAAATGCACTCACTTCTGCTCAATCAGCCTATTTCTGCAACCTAATTGGGGAGAACAAAAATAATCCAAAATGTAATTTTTATACAGTTGCAAAATTGACTAAAAAGCAGAATTCCGCAAAAGAGGTGGGAATACATTTTTGCAGTAATGAATTCTTGAGCATTTTTTATGAAAATATCATAACCATTAGAAAACAAATCACAGAATCCTGAGATTGCACATAACAGTCAAGATATTGGATTAGGAAGACATTTTTTTATCCTGTATCCCTTGAAACTTTCACCAAAATATTAAAGGCCTCAAAGTCTTCCAGTTGTCAACTTTCTAAAGGAATTACTCCTGTGCCTGGCCTGCATATGCTAAAAATAATAAATTGCTCCCTAGTGTCTGGGTGTGTACCAAACCCCCTAAAATTGGCTGTAGTGAAGCCACTTTAAAAAAAAGCCTAACCTTGATCCAGAGAGGCTAAATGACTACTGTCATATTTCAAATCTACCATTTCTCTCAAAAATATTAGAAAAAGTGGTCACCTTGCAACTCAGTGCATTCCTAAAGACTAATAATACTTACGAAAAGCTCCAGTCGGGGTTTAGAACCCATCATAGTACTAAGACTGCACTAAAAGTGATAAACGACCTCCAAGTTTCTTCCAACCAAGGCTGTGCTTTTGTTCTTGTGCTTCTGGACCTTAGTGCTGCCTTCGATACCACTGACCACAGCGTTCTTTTAGACAGATTGGAAACCTATATTGGGCTACTTAGACATGTTCTAGAATGGTTCAGATCCTATCTATCGGAAATATATCAGTTTGTATCTGTGGATGTTCTGTCCTCCAAAAATATCAAAGGTATGTTTTGGTGTTCCTCAAGGTTCTGTTTTGGGACCGTTACTGGTCTCGCTATATATGTTGCCTCTTGGTGATGTCATCCAGAAACACAATGTCAACTTTCACTACTATGCCTATGACACACAGCTGTACATTTCAGTGAAAAAGGGAGAAGCCCCAAAGTTGCACACGCTGGAAGCCTGTGTTTTGGATATAAAGAATTGGATAAAAGAAAATGATTTACTTCTACATTACGCTCATTTTAGGTCCCTAGAAACAAAGAGACCTGCTATGAAATCTGGCAATGAACATAGATGATTGTACAGTCATATCAGAAAAAAATGTAAAAGGCCTTGGTGTTACACTGGACCCAGATCTCTCTTTTGATGAACATGTAAAACATATCTCAAGAGCAGGTTTTTTCCATCTCCAGAACATTGCAAAAATTCGTAACTTTATGTCAAGGAATGATGCATACAAGTTAATCCATGCTTTTGTTACTTCAAGATTGGATTATTGTAATGCACTCTTTCCTGGTTACCACAACAAAACTTTAAACATTCTTGAATTAGTGCTTAACACGGTGCTAGAATTGACTAGAACCGCAAAAGTTTAACATGTTACCCCAATTCTAGCCTCTCTACACTGGCTGCCCATTAAAACTAGGGCTGTTTTTACAGTTTTTCTGTTAACCTACAAAGCACCACATGGACTTTCCTCTACTTATCTGTCTGATTTGGTGCTGCTATACATACCATCACATATGTTATGTTCCCAAGATGCCGGCCTCCTTGCTGTTCCTAGAATTTGTAAACAGCTGGAGGAAAGGCTTTCTCATATAAGGCTCAGATTTTGTGGAATGATCTGCCAACCCATGTGAGAGACGTAGACTCAGTCTCTACAATTAAGTCTATGCTGGAGACTCATCTCTTCAGTAAGTTCTGTGATATACTGTAGTCTTGCCCAGGGGGCTAAAAGAAAAGGGCGGCACTGTTGATGAACTACCCTAGCTGGTTTGCCTGGTAGGCTCCCCTATCTCCACTGGGATATTATCAGTCCAAAGCCATTCAGGAGCAAAGTAACTGAGCTACTCTTGTTGCCCCATGATACCCAACACGTTTGGGATAGGAGTACACTGTGTGGACTATACTCTACCCTCTCAGGATGGTTGTGGTCTGTTGGTGTCGCTTTGGTGGTGTGGTCTTGGCAATGTGGGTCTGAATCATGCCTGTTTGCTCCTGCCCAAGGTTTTCTTTGTGCAGTACCATGTATTTAGTCCCCCCGTCTCAGCCCCAGATGTTATGCTCCAATAGTTTATGTGCCGAGGGACTAGGTTCATTCTGTCCTTTCTCAGTCCCCACTTTATTCTCATTGAATTGTAACTGGGGATAAGAAGGTAGTTTATATCGTTATTTGGGGGTCAGAATTATCCTGAGGTCCTAGACCCAAGGTACGCCCATTCTAATCTTTCTAATGTCATGTTGATCCTAGGAGGACCCAAACACTTGAAACATGCTTTAAGACCATGTGGCCTGATGACTCCTTCCTCTGCCCACCCCGCTGTGCTGGTGCCCACGTCACTGCTGTTGGTGATCACGTTTCTACCTGGTGACTCCAGCTGTACATCTCCAGAGAGCGTTGCATTCTCCCTGCCCAAGACCACTGAACTGTGTTGATGCTACACAAAGACTATGGTCTCAGCCCACCCATTCCTATCTGCATCACATTTCTTGCTTGCTCTTGGTTTTTTTTGGCCGACTATCTGTCAAAACAATTTGTGACAACTCCTGTTGTAAAAAGGGCTTTATAAAATAAATTTGATTGATTGATTGTTTTGTTGGTGTGTCATTCTGTAACGGCGTTGTGGAGTATGGAGGCAGAATGCAGAAGGAGTTCACTTTCCTTATTTTATTCAAGAAACGTGCATATCGTTAGCCTCATAGCATAATTGCCTAAGTCATATTTCAATGTTTTTGGAAAACATGAAAAAACATTATTTAGAAATCACATTGTTATTTTTTATTGATATTATAACAGTACACTCAACCAGATGTGTGAACAAGTATGTAAAAAGAAAAAGATCCATCATCAATTGTCTAACAAATAAAAGTGATTTAGGCAGAATATGCCATGACTTAGGCATTTTTTTCTGTTACATAATGCAAACATAACATAAAAAAAGTTGTTTTACTCTCCCTAATATAACCAAGATGTGTAACTTGCCAAACTGTTTCTTAATGTCTAACCTTAACCTCTTTTCCTTCCCCACCACGTTCCACTCAGATGCTGTGCACACTCATTTTCACACTGTCTATTGATGAGGGAGGTTGTCATAGTACTGGTGGGCCACTTTTGGTAGTACTGGTTTCATTGCCTGCAAGTCATTGAATTTCCTGAGAGTAATTGGCAATTGGGCAGGAAAGAGTGGGACCCAGTGGAATGGTTCTTTGGGGATGTTGATTTGCTGAGGCAGGTCCTCCCATTCAGACTCAAAATCCAACTTGTACCGGATTCGACCATGAGCCAAGTACTGGACAGCCCGGAGGCCATAGACTGTGGGGACACCAACCTTTTTACCTGGTCGAATATTGGTGACATAGGCCCCAGATAACGTCATGAAGTCATTGTGGTATAGCTGAGTCACCTTGTATGGGGATGGATGCATTCGTGCAGTCTCAAAGATGACAATGTAATCACGTGGAGTGTGAATTTCTCTGACGATGCGCCGCTCAATGAGGCTCTGCATGGAGTCACACTCCATTTGTGTGTGCCCAGCAACCAGAAACATCTGCTCTATGGTGACACCATACTTCATGGCCAGATGAAAGTAGGTGTTGCTGATGGCACCACAACGATTTTGATATCCACAGCCATCACTCAGACAATGACATTCTCAATGTTTCCGTTGGCCTCTAGGATTGATACAAAGTGTTGGGACTGAAATGGGCAAAAACCTCAGTGTCATCGATTTCACTATTTGAGGATAAATCAGGATTTGATTCAGCTCTGGAGGCAATACTGGCTGTTTCCTCTTCTATCTGTTGCTCCATGTCTACGTCATTACCTTCTTTCTCAGGTCTACTCTCATCTAAATCCTCTAACTCCACTACATTTCCTGACAATAAAGCAGAATAAAAAGTAAATGCTTGAAAAATGACTTCACTTGCCTAAAATTACCTAAATGTATTTTTATGGTGATGTTTCTTAAGTGTAAAGATTTGTTCTGACTAGAAATTAGGTAATATTTTGCTAGTGTTGGCTAGCTACTTATCTTGTAGCAAAAAATGTGATTTCAACTTTAAATACACAGTTTATAATCCCTTTGACTGAAATTACATTTAGTGTCTAGAATTTTAAGAAATATGAACTCTTACCAGATGAAAACGAATCAAACAGAAGAGCTAATACATCACTGGACATCTGTCTTCCAATGTTTTCTGCCATTTTGTTTGTATCAAAACTGCCTAAGTCAAAGAGATGACTAAGGCAGATAGTGTTTTTGGACTCTAATAAGTGTTGTGATTGGCTAAGGCCATAGGCAGAAAGGCAGGATGATGCAGCAGTGGAAGGACAGTAAAAATAGGCAGATATCACAATTTGGCCAAAAAATGACATAGGCAATTATGCTATGAGGCTAACGATATGGAAAATATAGAATCTAAGCCAACAAACCCTTATGCCTACAAGGCGACAATCAATTACTGAACATAATGTAGTACAACAAGAAAGAGAAACAGCTGAGTTTACATACTACATTTAAACCTTCTCAGGACAAATACTCATAGCACTTTTATCGTAGAAAAAGCATATATGCCTGCAGTACACCATTACAGGATTAACAAAACAACAAACACTGCAAAGGCAGACTTAGAAAGCTGCTCAAATGGAAAGGCAAACAGGAACTAGATACACAGAGTGGTGAATGGATTGCTGACAGCTGAAAACAGTAAACAGAAAACAGGACAGGTGATTGGTGGGAAATGAAGTCATTGTCTGGGAGAACTGCAAACAAAACAAATAGGCAAACAGTCTAATAAGTCCTAATTGGTACCTGGCACAGCCTGAGTCATGACATTGATGAGTTAGCTGCTACTGAAGTTTACTATAATTCCTTGTGTGCACAGGTAGTGGGCCAACAGTTTATATTCATTATAGGTGGTTATGCTACATTTGAGAAATTCAGAATAGGCCAATGTGTACCACACACGACCAACCTTAGAACATTTCCAACACTCTGAAAATAGAAAGACAGAATCAAATGGCATAAAAATGGAAATTGTACTTTATGGCCTAGGCTAGGGTGATCCAGCAGTTGAAGTTTGCCTCCGCACATACACTCACCTCAAGGATTAATATGAACACCCGTTCAATTTCTCCTTAATGAAATGATATACTCAACCAATCACATGGCAGTTGCTTCAATGCATTTAGGGGTGTGGTCTCCTGAACTCCAAACTGAATGTCTGAATGGGAAAGAAAGGTGATTTAAGCAATTTTGAGCGTGGCATGGTTGTTGGTGCCAGACGGGCCGGTCTGAGTATTTCACAATCTGCTCAGTTACTGGGATTTTCACGCACAACCATTTCTAGGGTTTACAAAGAATGGTGTGAAAAGGGAAAAACATCCAGTATGCGGAAGTCCTGTGGACGAAAATGCCTTGTTGATGCTAGAGGTCAGAGGAGAATGGGCCGACTGCTTCAAGCTGATTAAAGGGCAACTTTGACTAAAATAACCACTCGTTACAACCGAGGTATGCAGCAAAGCATTTGTGAAGCCACAACATGCACAACCTTGAGGCAGATGGGACCCCACCATGTAACACTCATCTCCACTACAAATAGGAAAAAGAGGCTACAATTTGCAAGAGCACACCAAAATTGGACAGTTGTAGAATGGAAAAATGTTGCCTGGTCTGATGAGTCTCAATTTCTGTTGAGACATTCAGATGGTAGAGTCAGAATTTGGCGTAAACAGAATGAGAACATGGACCCATCATGCCTTCTTACCACTGTGCAGGCTGGTGGTGGTGGTGTAATGGTTTGGGGGATGTTTTCTTGGCACACTTTAGGCACCTTAGTGCCAAATGGGCATCGTTTAAATGCCACGGCCTACCTGAGCTTTGTTTCTGACCATGTCCATCCCTTTATGGCCACCATGTACCAATCATCTGATGGCTACTTCCAGCAGGATAATGCACCATGTCACAAAGCTCAAATCATTTCAAATTGGTATCTTGAACATGACAATGAGTTCACTGTACTAAAATGGCCCCCACAGTCACCAGATCTCAACCCAATAGAGCATCTTTGGGATGTGGTGGAACGGGAGCTTCGTGCCCTGGATGTGCATCCCACAAATCTCCATCAACTGCAAGATGCTATCCTATCAATATGGGCCAACATTTCTAAAGAATGCTTACAGCACCTTGTTGAATCAATGCCATGTAGAATTAAGGCAGTTCTGAAGGTGAAAGGGGGTCAAACACAGTATTAGTATGGTGTTCCTAATAATCCTTTAGGTGAGTGTATACTGCTGCAGCATACTTTACAATCTGACTTTTTTGTGGAATTCGACCTACATTTTGTTTTCTTTGCTTAGTGTAGACAGATTATAAACAGGAGAAGATCCAGTAGTTGGCCAGACAGTTATGTTAATTGAAAATCAAATTTTTTTGAAATTTAATTGGAAATTTTACACAAAACTGTTTTCAATTACTGTGTCTGCCTGTCCCATTTTCACACCTTCTCTGTCTACTGGTCAATTTAATTTTTCTAGGTATAAACAACTGTTCTCAGTTAAATTGACAAGAACATTGAAATTGATAAAAATATTACACATTTTGAAGAAACAAAATTACCAATATGTGCTGAATAAATTATCATTTTTATTATTGAATTTTTCCCAAACCGTTTCTAGGAATGAATCTAACCAAATATATAGATTTTATCAGGAAATGAAGTCTGTTTTAATACTCCTGTCACATCTTTCTTGAGAAGGTGAATCTGATTTTAAAGGATTCTGTGTAATTCAATATTCCGTATTCTGATTGTATGATATTTGTTACATTCAATGATGAGCAACCCATTTCGAACTTCCAATGTAATGGATAAGCCAAAATCAGTATCCGGCACAGGATGCCAGAAAACCTGTAGTTGCTATTTGGTGGAATGAGTATTGTGTAAAAACTCTGACCAAAAAAAGGGCTAATATTGTAACTGATCAAATGCATAAATCAGGGCTCAACAATAAATCTTTCTTCAAAATAGGCAATCTAAATGGTGTACTATTTCTGGTAGATTTTCATAGTATGTAATCATGCATGCTTTTTGGGGTAATATTTCCCAGAACCCCTTGCACAAGAAATGAGAGAGTTTGTTCCCAACATTTACAATATCAGCATAATATGCTTAGCTTGGAAGCATGGTAGCTAAGCCAGCAACAACTGTACATAATTAAAAACCAAGGGAATAGGGCTCTACAAGGTGTAGTCGGCTAAGTTGCTGCTATGCAGGTCGTTGTGTAGTGGATTTTTTAGATGTTCACAGGACTGATTATAGCAGCTGTCTAAGGACTAGCAGTCTCTCACACTCTCTTGTGAATGCCTGAGTGAGACCCGGAAGGAAGGGGGGGGGAGGCGAACCCCCCACTATGGGTAGTCAACAAGAAGTTAACTCAACACCATACTGTACATCATGATATGTCATTTTGGGGCTTGCTGGATAATCCCATAAAGAGAGTTTTGGTTTTACTACATGCAAGGCTTTATGATTCTTTCCACAGAGCGACTAGAAGAGACACATGCTAGCTTTCTACGGTGAAGAATATTCAAATGTTATAACTCAGTCCTTTTGTTACAGCCCGGATAGCGCCGCCGAGGCGACGCATGATCTAATTGTAATGTACTCTTTGGTTTTTCAATTCCAGCCAGTGAACTGATCCTTATTTCATATGCAGGGAGATATGTGGGGGTCACCTCTCGGGGAAATATAAGGCTTTGGTTAAGTTGTAATCAGATGAGTACTCTTTAACAAGGCTCCTGGCACACGTTCAGTGCGCGCCATAGTAAATGTGTTAGAATAAATGTTGAGATTGAGAGACTGAACCGTATAAGACATGCTTAGAACGTAGATCATATTTAGTAGTTTTAGACAAAATGTAATTCTTGGTATTGTGTAATTCGTTGTCCGGTTGAAGCGTTGTATTTCGATGCCCTTTATCTGGAATTAAATATTATTCACTTTACTAAGTACTGTCTGAGAGATTCAAAGTCATTTTCCAGATTATCTCCGGTGGAGATAGCTTACGTTCCCATTACTATCTTGTTGCTGTTACGACGTCCCATGGTGTAGCGGAGAGAGAGAGACAGGTGCGAAGGAATGGCAATGATAAATGATATTTATTCTAGTACTCATAAAACAAAAATGCCACGTGGGGCTGAAACAGAAATAATACCGACCACGAACTACAACCAGCATACGGACATGTGACAGGAACAATGAATGACATTGACATGAAGGAAACACCAAGGTTATATAACACATCAAACAAGGAACAATGAACAACACCTGGGCATGACATTAACTAGACAGAGATCTATTGGTAGACAGAACAAGGGAATAAGGGGGCGGGAACATACACCAAACAGAATCTCCTTGCAAACCTGGAAAACGCAAGACACATAAGGGACACTAGGGGGAGCCAAACAGAACACTGCACATACATGGGGAAGCAACCTAAAGGAAACAA
>JACXGM010028488.1:0-14041 GCA_016801145.1 Umbra pygmaea | reverse complement strand
GTCCTCTACTGGCACGACTCCATTTCCCATACTCCATGAACGCATCCACAATATGAGATCCCAATCACCTGAATACTGACACCTGTTGTCTTGGTCTGTATATAAGCTTCCTCACCACAATGCCTCTTTGTGAGGTATTGTGAGTAACTGCATTATACTGAGCGTATTCGTGTTTCCGTTTAACTGGTCTGACCTGATTCATATATATAATCTCTGACATCGAGTTTGGATATTCCCTTGGTACTTCTGCTCTGTTGTTTTTCATAGTCAAGAAAACCGCTGGTCTGAGTTCCTGATTTCCTGTGTTGGATCCTGCCTGTCTGAAAACCCTCTACGTGTACTGATCATTGCCTGACTGACTACCCGAAGCCCTGTCTTGCCCAGCCTGTACGAGTACCCTGCCTACGTCTTTCCCAGCCTGTCCGACTACCTGCTCTGGAATATTATATAGCCTGCCCCTGGAACTGTATACTGCCTATGGTGTTCTATTTCGGATATCTCATTAAAATATATATATTTGTCTAACTTGGTCCAAGCCTGTTCGTTACACACTGGGCCTTATGCTTGTTTGTATTTGTGTTTTGTCTGTAATGTTCAATTTCTCAGTTTATCTATGTGGTGTGGTAGTAACTGTCTTACTGTTGTGGTCCACCACTTGAAGCAATGTAAAGAAAACACTGTAATGTTGGCTGTCTCAATGTGTGTGTTCACAATACTTGCGTGTGGACCATGTATGGCACCAAATACATTTTTCCAGTAAAGCACCATGATTAGGGGAGGGGCTTCACACAAAGAGAAGCCTAGGGGCCCCTGACCACCTTAATCCGCCCCTGCAGCCCCCCCTTAAACAGCAAGGTGATCTTAGGGAGTGGGTATATGAAATGTACTTTGATGCAGTGTGTCAACACAAGGACCAAAGAGGTGTAAATCCAAATCAGATAAGTCATTAGGAGGCCAAACAAATGGGAAAATTGCAAACATCTTAGTTTCAAAGGGTTTACAACATCTTTACAAAGAAGAAAAGCGCTTGTGAACTCAGTAGTGACAAATGGTCTGGTTGGCCTAGAAGGGTCTCTACAGTACACAAAAAAAATGATATGTTGGACTAACGTAACTGTGTTATGTCAACAGAATGCACATAACTGGGTAATGTCACATTTAAGTAAGATTATTCATTACGGTGTTACCAAACTTATAATGTTACTTTAATGCAACATAACCCAGTTATGTGCATTCTGTTGACATAACACGGTTACGTTAGTCCAACATGTCATTTTTTTGAGTGTAGATGACCAAAATATAACATACAGTATTTAAAAAGAAGAGCAAATAACTGTTGGACAGATCAGAAAAACTTTCCAGGAGGTAGGCGTGGATGTGCCAACCCAACGTGTTCTCATGTTCTCATCGCAATACGTGTGTAACTGTACATAATGGAATGTCCCGCATTGCGTAGACAGACCAACCGTACATCTCAGAATTTCTCCCAAATTACCTTCTCAGGAAACTATTTTGAAAACCTGAGTTACGTTATATGCCAACATATTTCGGGTTTTTTACGTTTGAACTGCAGGTTTCGTTATTAGGCTATATTTGTAATTCTATTACGTTGCCCCTGTACATTTCGTTTATCGGATTTATGCGAGAACATTCCATACATTACATAGCATTCAAAATTATATTGCAACATTCACAGTTAAGGTTAGGTTTGAGGATACTAACGGTTAAGGTTAGGCATTAGGTTACTAACGGTTAAGTTTAGGCATGAAGTTACTAACGGTTGAGGTTAGATATGACGTTAATGAGGTTAAGGTTAGGATTAAGGTTAGGGTTAACATTACAAAAAACTGACAATCATCTGTGTGCATGACACATGCAATGTAGAACAAAACACACTGAGTGCCAGTCTAAATTTGAACTCGCGAAAACTGGCATCAGTGGCATGCCAGTCGTGGATTTACGCGCCCATCCACGCCCATCCACGCCCATCCACCATCCCCAACCTCCACCCTAGTAAAAACTTTGCTATTTACATGCTATGTCATGATCATATGTTCATATTTTACGTTATTCGAGTGTTTAATTTAGTTTCCTACAAACGTAATTGACCCTCTCATATGTTCATATTTAACATATTTCGGTTTTACAAAATAGGTCCCTCAGAACGTATTTAATGGGATTTAGGGCTGAGACAGACGTATATTGCCATTCAAATGTAAACTCCTGAACATTTTGAATGGATGTTCTGGGGAAAGATGTCAAGAATAGACCAATCAGGTATAATTTAAGGTACTTAGTGGAACCTTAATGGGAAACAATGATGAAATTCTATATTGTTTATGTTTCTAAATCACTTTAAGTAATTTTTTGACGGTCTTGCTCATCAGTCTGCTCTCTCATTGGGTGCTACGGCATAAGGTTACATGGCTCTGTGCAGATAAATGAACATAAATTTCGGGGCATTTCACAGACTATTTATGGGCAATTATGGGCGTAACATGCAGCCGCAAAAGCTGCGGCACATTCAGATTTGATTGTGATTTATAAAGGGAAAACGGCGTAGGACATATGTGTGCACTGTTTTATAAATCTGAATATTTATTTGTGTACGCACTTCCTGTATTTCGTCCGTACGCCACTTCTGATGCTTCTGATGCAAATCCACATCAAAGTTTTATAAATGAGGCCCCTGGACTTGAACACAACAATACAATACAAGGGCCTGGACTGGACACATCTAACATGCAATACAAGGGCCTGGACTGGACACATCTAACATGCAATACAAGGGACATTGTAACAGTAAAAACTCACGCTAGCTCAACCCTGCTCTCTCTGATAGAGCTGACTGATGAGGGAGACACGTCAAGTAATTACTTTAAGCGATTTAGGAACATTAACAAATTATAGAATTTTGTCATTGTTTCCCTTTAATTTCAGACATAAATGCAAGGTTATGGTTAGGGTTAAGGTGAGGTTACAGTTAGGGTTAAGTTAAGGTAATCGGAGGGTTAGGAGGCTTCATGTTATCATGACTTGTACATATTGCCATGAAAACAGGCAGGCCATCCACTAATAGCAGCAGAATAGATTCTGAAGTTTACAATCTTCTATGAAACAAGGAAATTAAATGGAGGATTTTACAATCACACATTTACTGCCTTTGTTTCTGTTGAGAGCTTGAACTATCATTTTGTCAATGCATGACACATTTTTTAATCTATCTTGCCTACTTACACTGCCAATATTGCTGCCCCTGTTGCCTTGTAGAGTTATCCATTCTAAAAAAATGTCACCTCTGCTACCTTTTCCCCCAGCTTCCTTTTTTCTCTTATTGATGAAACCTACAGGTCAGCACACAAATCTCCCAAACTCATGCAGATGAAACCAACCACAGTACTAGACTGGACATAGGAGTTTGCTGCTGAGTCTTGTAATTTTTTGCCCTTGTTCTCTTCATCCTCCATTGTTTTTCACTTTCTTTATGTTGCCATAGTCAAAACCGTTTCACGTGAATGTGATATACAACACCAAATGTGAATTGATATTTTATCATATGAAACATGTTATAAACCAGTTAGCACAAATCTCATTTAATACAACACAATTGTGTGAAATACACATTTCTAAACCCTCAGTGAATTTATTCAGCAATCCATTAATTAGTTAAGACTCATTCTTTAGGATTATGGTATGCTTACATTTTGGGGATCTATAATAAAGTCAGAAATGTGTGCCACTAGAAAGTGCTTTTATAATGTATGAAGATATAGGGCAGGTGCCAGACATTGGTGTAGCAGTCTAAGGTTCGGACTCTGGACCACAAGAACACTCTCGTGATGGGTGTTCGGGCCATGACTTGGTTGACTTTCTGTGCTTTTCCCCCGACTTTCTGTGCTATTTTTTCTCCTATCAATGACAATTATTTAAAAAATGCAGACAAAAGATATATTTAAATAAATAAATTTAGTACAGCAGCATAAAATGCAGTACCACCAGGGAGGTAGGTAATCAGTCATAACTTCATTCTGCAGCAGGACAATAACCTGAAACACATGACCAAAGTCATAAAGGACTATCTTCAGTTAAATGGAGAACACTGAGTTCTGCAACAGATGGCATGTCTGCCAGAGCCCTGATCTCAACATCATCAATCAAAATCATCAAAGCTCTCTACGATCCTCTGACTCTAGCCTTCTTGTTGTCCCTCGGCATCGCCTTGCTTCAATGGGGGGCAGGTCGTTTAGTGTTGTCGCACCAAAACTTTGGAACTCTCTCCCTCGATCACTCTGTTGTGTTAATATTATTTCAGAATTCAAAATTATGCTCAAAACTCTTTTTTTTGAATGGTTTCTGAATGTTACCACGCTTAAAGTTGTATTATATTTTGTTGTCTGTTTGTATTCTGGTGTATTCTGCCCTGCCTACATAGTCTCATTTACACTCATCTACATTTTGTTGTTTGTTTGTTATCATGGTCCATTGTTATTGTTATTATTGTTACTTGTTCATTGTAAAGCGTCCTTGAGCTCTGGAAAGGCGCTATATAAATAAAACGTATTATTATTATTATTATCAATGATATCTGGGATTACCAGACAGAAGCAAGCAAGCAGCTGAGGTCTGTAGACAATCTGTCACAAGTTCTCCAAAATACCTGGAACAATTTACCAGTCGATTTAGGTATAAGACTGCATGTCCAAGTTTTTTGTGAACATAGAAACAACAATGAGAACATCACAGAACAGCACAGAAAACATTTGTTATTTTTTACCCCTGCCCACAGAGCCACACAAACCTTCACAGCACATTTCGTCATTTTGGGAAAGCATCTTACATAATTTTCCATTGGGGTATATGCTATATAGTACATTTTATGGTGTCATGGATCTACATCCAGCTAAATATAATAACTCAACTCTTGATAAACTTTTATGAAGATTGTGAAATATATTGGAAGTGTTTCAAGTGTTGGTTCAGAAAAGAAAATTACTCTTGATTCTTTGTGAAATAAGTTAACTGCTGCGAGGGAGATAAACAAAATATCCGTCAATAACATTCAATAATTAGGTCTAATCAATTAAATTCATTAGTTATTATTGCAACAATTAAGCAATTAACAGCGCTAAAGCATGATGTTGTCGTCGACAAACATGAGAGACATTTGACGGACTGAGTGATTCGGAGGAGCGAAGAGTATATTAATCCTGCTCTAAATGTATTCTAAAGGTTAAACGAACAACTCAAAGCAAATGAACAAGTCACTCTGTAAAACGAATCATAATTCTCAGTCAGTAAACGAGCAAACGAGGGATTGAAAAGCAGAGAGCGAGAGAGTTCGTTCAACTCCCCACACACTTTGTGCCCCTCAGTATCCCCTCTCACTTTCTCCCTCCTTTGTTCCTACCCGTGTCTCTCCTTTCATGAGAACTTGCCTCACTACCGAGGTGCTCTTATAGTTGCGTATTCACCGCGCTTTTGCACCCCTAACCCGATTATTCCGTTTCTAATGGAAGAAGCTGAATAGATTTTCGTACAATACAGGAGTAGCATTCATCAGTTGACTGGCAACGAGGAGAATTATCCCAATGCGTTTTTAGACGGTGGAGCTAGATCAACCACGAAGAGAAGGAGATTTCGTTTCAGGTGACAGAGTCGCGGCAGATAGTGCACGGCGTGTTTGGATAGACGAACTGTTCTTGAAGAGCCGGACACCGAATTTCCTTCAGTCCAAAGGTGGATTATTAACCACAAGTATCTGATCATTCCCGTTTTGCAATTTGTACTTGGCGGATTGTCTCAAGAATCATGAATATGTCGCCCCCAGACCGGAGGAAAAACATACGAGAACTCGCTTTGGAAATTAGCATACGAGTTCTGCTTTTTGGAGTTTTTGTGTAAGTACACCAGCCATTTTTCTAGAGGGCACTATTGGAGAGCGATATTATTTCGGACATTGTAGGTAAGTTAGTTAGGCTATCCTGTTGGGCATCGTTCACCTTGTCCCCAAACCATTAAGCCTTGAATAGGTTAATTAATTAGCTTATTTAAAGAAAATGCAGAGGGTGTAGGGGAAGAGCTATGGAAATCACTGCTATAAAATATGTTGTGACGTCATATCAGTCTGTAATTCTGATCACACTTATATATCACACATATAACCGAAATTTTACCTTTCAGAATGTAGGTCAGTAAACTGTGATTTAGCGTATGCACAATGTAAAGTTGCATAGCTGTTACTTCATTAGACCTATAATGAATTATTTGAGTGACTAAGCGATTGCATTGCGAAGGCGACATACCATTGCCAAATGAGTTTGTGCAATGGTGCTGAAAGATCTGCTCCGTCCTCATGTTTCAGCACCATGGAGAGCGGCTCTTTCCACGGGTGCCCTCACAGCATTGCTGTCTTAAAAATGGGTCCCGCCAGAGACTGTTAACAGGTTGCTTTAATTTGATTTATTGGTTGTATGCTATACATCAAATTATAACTATATACCGGTAGTCTGTTTTTGTGTTTGTGAGTGTCTGTGATCTAGGAATATATGTCGGGGCTAGAAGTCCCCACATAGATATTACAAGCTGACATATTGGCCAGGCGCGGTTCTTGCAGGGGGGGAAACACTTTCGCCTGGCAACACTATGTTGTGTCGGCAACACGAACTCTGATTTGTCCTTTCAGAATAATAGCGCTCGTTTTAATTCATTTCAATTATCATTGTAAAGTTATTATAAAGCTAGTGCATTTTAACCAAATGCAATTGTATTGTTTGTAAAGAAACAAGATGATTACAAAAAACAACATTTAACATGTTTTCAATTACAACGTTTCATTAAAAAGAGTAACAAATACGTTGTACACAGAAACCGATTGAATATATTGTCAGTGTCTTATGTGAAAACATGAGTACATTTGAAAAACATTCACTAGAGTCTGTTTCATCCAACAATAGACTAATTTTAGCAACACATGAACATAAACCCAGTATCTATGCAATGTATTAACAATGATTCTTTGCGCTATTATTCTGAATGGACAAATCAGAGTTTTTGTTGCCAACATAACATAGTATTGCCAGGCGAACGTGTTTGCCCCCTGCTAGAACCGCGCCTGCATTGGTCTCCACAGTGGTCTTTAGCCCATTCCCACTCAGAATTATGTTTAGGATAAAAATACATTTGTGGTTACTATGAGTTAATATATAACTTAAGTTATTTTTAAGTTTAGGCAGGGTGTAACGGGTAGCAATAGGCTTTAGGGCTAGATTAAGTTTAGGCAGAAAGGTTATACTATGGAAGTTAGGGTTAGTTTCATAAGGGTTGACATTTATTTTGGTACACAACCTTGAATTGTTTGGGCCTACTCCACTTACCCATCTGTCTGTCCCTCTGTAGTGTGTATATTGAAGGTATCAGAGGTGAGCAGAATATGGTTAATGATACAGCATTTATTCCCTTCTATTAAATGAAGGTGTAAAGCTAAGGGGGTTGACCATCATCAGTCAACTAGATTAAGAAGAACATATGGTATGTGCTAGGTATAAGAGTTAGTTTGTTATAATCCTTGACAAGTTCACAAAAACAATTATGTGGATATTAGGGTCCGGTTAAGATTAGATTTAGGGCATGAATAAGGGTTAGGTAAAGGGGAACATGGATTCATTGATTTTGTTTTCCAACAGGATATAAATAAATGTGTTTTTGTGTTGGGAGGAGGGGTGACAATGATCCTCATTCAGTCAGTCATGTTCTTATCTGTCACCCGTTGCAGAAATGGATATTCTTAAAGCAGATGGATAAACTCTTTTATTACTCTTGGTAGGAATTTTGAAATTAATCCTGTTTAACACACATTAAAAACCCTAGAGGAAATCCAATTCAACACTAAAAGTATTATAATGTACTTGTCTTGAAGACTTTCAGAATAAAAAAGCCCCAAATCTAATCCTGTTGATGATTTTCAGCTCAGAATGGTCCTATTCACCTCAGTTATCGCTTCTCACTCACCTGGCAGTGTTCGTCTGTCTTTCAAGTAGAAATTAAATTAGCTCATCTCAGGTTTGGAGAGTAGCCTGAGTGATTCGTCTGTATCTTGTTTCTATCATCAATCTGTATCCTTGGGGGAGCTTCATGACTGCATCCAAAATGGCAGGCCCTTCCTTATTTACTGCACTATGTTTAAGGTTTTGTGGTCAAAAGTACTATGTAATGTATATCTGCTGTCATGTGGAAGACACAGTTGATATATTGATATATAACAGCCCCATATACCAGATTCTTCAGTGCATCAGGCTAAATGAGCAACATTCAGGTGAGGAGAAATAATAAAATAATTTTCTATTGCAGAGAGGCAGGCTATTGCAAGTTATGGTATCAGAAGTTGATGCATATTAGCTGAGTATTTAAGGTTATTGGAAGAGAGCTTTGGGGAGGTATACATCAGTATTTCCCTGTAACTTTGTTCAGATCAAAGCATTTAAGCAGAAAGCCCATTTCTGAATATTATGCTCCTCTTGCTCATTCCGCTCACAGTCGCTCGATCAACCCAGAATGGCCTGCTGGTTCAAAAAAATGTGGAATAAGGGCTACCTCCGACTAAAGTTTTTTTCTATTCGACTAGTAGTTGGTGGACAAGTCGCCACTTGATATAAATTTAATTACTAGGCTATATACAGGATAATGAGTGTTTACGTAATATAGCTGCACTCAAATACACGGCTGCACGCATAAAGCTTGTCACAAAGAACCGATAAAATTAATGTTTACAAATGTGTCAAAAATAGGGAGGAGCATTCTTGATGTTACATGAACAGGTGAAGATGGAAACAATAACTGAGCTGCTTCTCTTAATCTATATTGTGCATCGGAACTGCATAACATCTATAATACATACAAGTGCTCTAACGCGGCACTGATGTGACAGTGAGACAGAGTACACCTGGTTCAACAATGACGTTTACATATTGTACGACACATCACGAGGTGAAGGCTCAATCAAACAGCACAGGACTCATGATGGAATAGAGTTTCCAATTCTCCTCTCCTCCAATACAGGAGTAGTAATAATAATGTTTGCCGACCATCCAGAACCCTTAAACATTAAATAGGCATATTGATTACTCATTACGCACCGGTGTTGGAATTTACCCAGTGTACCATTCATGCGCAATGAGTAACCAAGCACCAAGTGCCCAGAGGTTGGTGCATAAAACAAAACACAAACATAAACAGTTAAAATAATATACTACCCAAAATACACAGAACACATAATATTCACAGACAAACTGCCATGATATATAAGGAGTCCGCTTAACATGTGACATTTCCCAAGCTGATGTGCCAGACATCAAACTGTGTCACACTACGCAATCAGATCATGTTCAATACTCTGATCTGATTGGACAGTGAAGCAATTAGGGTTGCATCTGCATGCTGCAGTTGACAGGCACCCACATCTACTGTACTGTATGCCACTGAAATCTGCTTGTCTGTTACCAAACGTTAAGCAATATAAAATGAAGTTACTTTCTTCCACGTACTGAATGCATACAAGTTTTAATTAGGCTAGTTGGAGAAACCATGCTGAGAATCCTTTTTTGTTGTTGATAGATTGCAAACAAAATTGTTAAGCAGTGCTTCAGGGATTGCATAAAAAGGTAGAACGTTTTCAGCAGTGGTGTAAAGTAACTAAGTATTAATACTTCATTACTGTACTTAAGTATTTTTTTTGTGTTTCTGTACTTTACTTGAGTATGTATCTGTCTGCCAACTTTGTACTTTTACTTCACTACATTTTATTGCAACAATTGATACTTTTACTTCTTTACATTTTTCAAAACACAGTCGTTACACAAAATTAATATTAGTCGCATTGGAGGAAATGCGCACACAAACAATTTACTAATATTTCCGTTAAGTCGTTATCCAATCGCTTTAGCCATGCATTTAATATTGAGCAAATCAATGTGAAACCCCACCCACCAAGAGCAGTAATGTCATCCCAAGTATACGGAAGTATAAGCTTTTTAATAAACTCATATTCTTTCAGTGGCCACGATTGGTTACACCTTTTCCCCTCATTTAAGTATAAGTTATATGTTTTCCCTAAAGATACTGTAAGTATCCAAGCATTTCAGTGGTGGTATACGCTACAGTATATCAATTAGCTTACAAAATTGGAGCCTATCCGCATTTAGGCGCAGCTGTGTTCCATTTCCATTCCATAAACTGAAAATGTGTAGCGCGCATTGGAACAGCCTGCGCCAATCAGAGACATGTCGAGAGAAAAGTTTCTGCTCGACTGAACCCAGTAGTAGTCCATCTTTTCAGCAGGTATACAGTATGTCAGTGACCGGAATCAGCCATGAAGGTAGTATCTACTTGCTATCTTGCCAAGCAGCAATGTGAAACAATGCATTTGTTAGCTTACCAGCAGTCAGCTAAATATCACAGACCTAACTATGTTGTTTAGTGACAATACATTGTTTGCCTTCACATTATGATGTATTAGATTTGTGTTCCATGATTAGGATATTAGATTATGAAGGGCTATGTTGAAAACCATCCTTTCTAGCTAGCCTTATAACTGTATTTCTGTTTGGTATTATGCCTATTGTTGACAACAAGTACAGTGCCTTGTGAAAGTATTCGGCCCCCTTGAACATTTCGACCTTTTGCCAAATTTCAGGCTTCAAACATAAAGATATAAAACTGTAATTGTGAAGAGGCAACAACAAGTGGGACACAATCAAGTGGAACGAAATTTATTGGACATTTCAAACTTTTATAACAAATAAAAAACTGAGAAATTGGACGAGCAAAATTATTCAGCCCCTTTACTTTCAGTGCAGCAAACTCTCTCTAGAAGTTCAGTGAGGATCTCTGAATGATCCAATGTTGACCTAAATGACTAATGATGATAAATAGATTCCACCTGTGTGTAATCAAGCCTCAGTTTAAATGCACCTGCTTTGTGATAGTCTCAGAGGTCCGTTGAAAGCACAGAGAGCATCATGAAGAACAAGGAACACACCAGGCAGGTCCGAGATACAGTTGTGGAGTCATTTAAAGCCGGGTTTGGATACAGAAAGAATTCCCAAGCTTTAAACATCCCAAGGAGCACTGTGCAAGCAATAATATTGAAATGGAAGGAGTATCAGACTACTGCAAATCTACCAAGACCCAGCCCTCCCTCTAAACCTTCAGCTCATACAAGGAGAAGACTGATCAGAGATGCAGCCAAGAGGCCCATGATCACTCTGGATGAACTGCAGAGATCTACAGCTGAGTTGGGCGAGTCTGTCCATAGGAAAACAATCAGTCGTATACTGCACAAATCTGGCCTTTATGGTAGAGTGGCAAGAAGAAAGCCATTTCTAAAAGATATCCATAAAAAGTGTTGTTTAAAGTTTGCCACAAGCCACCTGGGAGACACACCAAACATGTGGAAGAAGGTGCTCTGGTCAGATGAAACCAAAATCGAACTTTTTGGCAACAATGCAAAATGTTATGTTTGGCGTAAAAGAAACACAGCTCATCACCCTGAACACACCATCCCCACTGTCAAATATAGTGGTGGCAGCATCATGGTTTGGGCCTGCTTTTCTTCAGCAGGGACAGGGAAGATGGCTAAAATTGATGGGAAGATGGATAAAGCCAAATACAGGACCATTCTGGAAGAAAACCCGATGGAGTCGGCAAAAGACCTGAGACTGGGACGGAGATTTATCTTCCAACAAGACAATGATCCAAAACATAAAGCAAAATCTACAATGGAATGGTTCACAAATATACAACATATCCAGGTGTTAAAATGGCCAAGTCAAAGTGCAGACCTGAATCCAATCAAGAATCTGTGGAAAGAACTGAAAACTGCTGTTCACAAACGCTCTCCATCCAACCTTACTGAGCTCGGGCTGTTTTGCAAGGAGGAATGGGCAACAATTTCAGTCTCTCAATGTGCAAAACTGATAGAGACATACCCCAAGCGACTTACAGCTGTAATTGCAGCAAAAGGTGGCGCTACAAAGTATTAACTCAGGGGGCTGAATAATTTTGTACGCCCAATTTTTCAGTTTTTATTTGTTCAAAAAGTTTGAAATATCCAATACATTTCGTTCCACTTCATCATTGTGTCCCACTTCTTGTTGATTCTTCACAAAAAATTGTTGAAAAGTTCAAGGGGGCCGAATACTTTCGCAAGGCACTGTATATCAGGCTACATATTCAGCAAAATTGGGAAAGATATTACATCAGATATAATATACTACTATAGTACTGTAAGGCATAATTGAATTCATTATTTTGTGAAATTGTTTTGTGAAATACTTTATTGTGGCACCTTTCTCTCCTTTCAATGACACACAAATAATGTTAATAAATCAAAATCATATAAAACATTAATGAAATAATATCCTTGTAGACTTCATTGTTTAACTAAGTACAACTTAAATCATTTTATATAGGCTATCATAATATAATGATGTTGTAGGCTCCCATCCCCCGCCCTGCCTTTGGAAAGGCAGATCACATCTCCATTCTTCTCCTCCCTACCTACAGACAATGTCTTAAACAGGAAAAACCGGTTTTTCGGTCAATTCAAAAATGGAGTGACCAATCCATTACTACTCTCCAAGACTGCTTTGAAACTACAGACTGGGAAATGTTTCGTGTTGCAGCGGGTGACAACATCGATGAATACACTGTCTCTGTCTCAGCATTCATCACCAAGTGCATAGATGATGTCGTCCCGCGAGTCAATGTCAAGACCTTCCCCAACCAAAAGCCCTGGGTTAACGGTAATGTCTGTGCCAAGCTTGTAGCACGGTCCTCTGCCTATAGCTCTGGGGACCCGGAGGCTCTGAGGATATGACCTACGGAAGGCCATCAGAGATGCTAAAAGAGACTACAGGGACAAACTGGAGTCCAATTACAACAGCTCCGACCCCAGACGCATGTGGAGTGGACTACAGCAGATAACGGAGTACAAAGGCAGGAAGAGCTGTGACACCCACCCCCCCGCCTCACTTCCCGACAAGCTCAACACCTTCTTCGCACGGTTTGAGGTGGCCAACATCACCCCGGAAAAGCTGGCTGAGAACCCAAACGACTGCACTCTAACCCTGGATGCGGCTGACGTAAGGAGAGCTTTCAAAAGAGTTAACCCGCGGAAGTCTCCAGGGCCAGATGGTATTCCAGGCTGTGTTCTAAGAGGATGCGCCGACCAGCTTGCGGGGGTATTCACCTCCATATTCAACCTCTCCCTAACACAGTCTGCAGTCCCCTCCTGCTTCAAGCAGGCCACCATTATCCCTGTTCCAAAAAAACCTTACATCACCTGCCTAAATGACTACCGCCCAGTAGCACTAACCTCAATCATCATGAAGTGCTTCGAGAGGCTGGTCAAAACTCATATCTGCGCCGCCCTTCCGGACACCTTGGACCCCCTACAATTTGCATACCGCCCCAACAGATCTACAGACGATGCAATAGCACTGACGGCACACACCGCCCTCTCACATTTGGAAAAAGGGAACACATATTTGTGGACTACAGCTCAGCATTCAACACTATTGTTCCTGCTAAGCTCATTTCCAAGCTCAGGATCCTGGGTCTTAACTCCTCCCTCTGCAACTGGATCCTGGACTTCCTAACGAATAGACCCCAGATGGTGAGAATGGGCAACCTTACCTCCTCCACAATGACCCTGAGCACCGGAGCCCCACAGGGCTGCGTACTCAGTCCCCTCTTGTACGCTCTGTTCACTTATGATTGTGTGGCCACACACAGTTCCAACACCATCATAAAGTTTGCTGATTATACAACCATCCTAGGTCTCATTCTCTTACAGAGAAGAGGTAAGAGCCTTGGCTACCTGGTGCCAGAGCAACAACCTCTCTCTCAACGTCAGCAAAACAAAAGAGATGATAGTGGACTTTAGGAAGCAGCAGAGGGAGGGTCCTGCCCCCATACACATCGATGGAGCTGAAGTCGAGAGAGTTTCAGAGTTCAAGTTCCTCGGTGTGTTCATCAGCGACAACCT
>JACXGM010028487.1:0-13854 GCA_016801145.1 Umbra pygmaea | reverse complement strand
TACTTAACCATGACATATACCTAACCCTGACATCTACCTAACCCTGACAACTACTTAACACTGACACCTATCTAACCCTGACAACTACTTAACCACGGCAACTACGTAACCCTGACAACTACTTAACCATGACAACTACCTAACCCTTACAACTACTTAACCATGACAACTACCTAACCCTGACAACTACATAACCATAACAACTACCTAACCCTGAAAACTACTTAACCATGACGTATACCTAACCCTGACATCTACCTAACCCTGACATCTACCTAACCCTGACATCTACCTATCCCTGACAATTACTTAACCATGACAACTACCTAACACTGACAACTACCTAACCCTGACAACTACTTAACCATTACAACTACCTAACCCTGACAAATATTTAAGCATGACAACTACCTAACCCTGACAACTACTTAACACTGAAAACTACCTATTAACTACTTAACCATGACAACTACCTAACACTGACAACTACCTAACACTGACAAATACCTAACTTTCTCTGTCTCTATTCTCTATTCTGTCTCTATTCTCTGTCTCTATTCTCTATTCTCTATTCTCTATTCTGTGTCTTTATTTTCTCATTCTGCAGCTAGATGAACCCAGTGTTTCAAAATATAAGAGCAGAGTTGTGCGTGGCCTAGCCAGGTATGGTTGAAGTGAACTGGGGGCCACATGGACAGGTTCAACAGCTGCTCCAAATTCTACCGTGTCAGAGCCAATGTAAAGTGGTTGTTTTTCATCATAAAATGGGCTAGTCGTGCTACTACGCAGACATCAGCTACTATAAATATTATACACTACTAGACATACTCCCACGCAGGTGGAAAGACAACGATGCCGCTGAAACTAAGACACCACCCTTGCATCTCTGGATTAAGTTTTAGGGATTGGGTTTAGGTTAGGGATTGGGTTTAGGTTGGCTTCTACATGGGTTAGTAGATGAGGAGGGAAGTCACAGTCATTTCAGGAGAGCTTTGAGAAAACACAGAGGGACTCTGTATTCCCCTGTGGATTAGTCAAGGTATGGAGGCTGTGTGAGTAAGGAGAGAGTGGGTTAAACCCTGTCCTGGGAATGAGTGGGAGAGAGGGGGAGAGAGGGGGAGAGAGGGGGAGAGAGGGGAGGTCCATGGGTTGAGGAGCTAGGGCTTGGTGCAGTGAGGGAGCAGTGGTACTGAAGATGTGGTGTGTGTGGGTCACCTCCTCCATGGCACTGATGAGGTTCTGGGTGGACTTGTTGATCTCCCCTCCTATGGTTGCGGCACCCGCTCCCTGGTAGGTGGAGTCTGGCCCACCGTGTCCATTCATCTCCACAGTGTAGCTGGCCTTGGCAGGCCAACACACATGGTTGTGCATCAGGAAGTACACGGCAAACACATACAGGCCCTGGGGGCAGAGCAGAGGGCAAAGGTCAAGAGTCAGGTCCCACGTTAAATGTGCAACCTACATTGGAACTACAGGAGTTGACCCAGGACAGCGGCCTGCACCTGCACATTTTCCACAGTGAGTTATTAGAAGGACATTCATCCTGCATGTACCCCCCAATGCAGAGCAGGATGTCCCGGCTGGGCCCGGCAAACAACGCTGGCATGACATCATGCCATGGGCATGACATCACTGCCATTCGGCAGCGTCCATGTAGCTCGATCACATCCTTTGTGTCAGCAGACAGGCTGGTGTGAATTACACCTGCACAGCCTGCTGGGAAATATCACAGTCTCATCAGACATCTCACAACACCAGGTCGGCTGAACAGAATGACTGCAACCACAGACAATGACGGAGTGCTGCACTGAAAACAGTAATACTGCACACATAGTAATACTGTGTTTGCACACAGACACACACACACAGACACACAAAGACAAACAGACACAAATGAGAAAAAGACAACACTAAAGGTTCTAACACAGAATTGGGACCTTCTCGTTGAATTCTTTAATATTTTTAGCTGAAATGGCACAAGGTCGGATTTGAACCCACACTGCAGCAGCACATGTGCTCTGGAGACTGATCGGCTTGGACTGATAGACTACCCTAGGCCACAATTATTTATTTTTACCACCTTCCTATTTTGCTTCTCCAATTCCCGATCAGGGCCTTTTCTCATCGACAAATCCGCAGCAGGTGTTGGGTGGTCGGATATTGAGACGCTTCTCCAAACAGACTGCCCATTCAATGCCCGATATAGCCACTTTTTATCAGCTCAGAAAGAGGAAAAAGGCGATTCACAGATACAGTGAAATGGTCTGTATTTAGATAAACTGGTGGGCAATCATCATTACATGACTATCTTCTGTGGGAGACTCTCAGCAAGTACAATAAATCGAAAGATGTCTTTTCAACATCTATTCAATATCTTTTCAGAAACAAGTAAGTCTTTTTGACATATTTGACACCAGAACCCACACTCAGTGTCATTACATGTAACCCTAACAGAGTGTGTGTGTGTGTGTGTGTGTGCGTGCATGTCACTGATTAGTGCCCTCTGACTCCAGCTCAATCATGACAGTCGTCAGGGTGATTAGTGCACGTCGTTAAGGGCCAGCCCAGCGGGGTTCAGGGTGATTAGTGCACGTCGTTAAGGGCCGGCCCAGCGTGGACAGACAAACATGCTTTATTACCAACCCAGCCGTTATGCAACTGGTTCCCTGTTCCTGAGTATTGGTGTGTGTGTGTGTGTGTGAGGGTGTGAGGGTTGTTCAAAATTAACTTTTTCATCCACCAGCCAAATGGCTAGTGAATGTTCAAATTTTACCAGCCACTCAATAGATTACTATTGTTTTTTGGCTGGTAAGTGAAGCAAATCTACTAGCCACATGCATATTTTACCAGCATTTGACTGGTAAATGGGGTAAATTTTGAACCCTGGTTGTGTTACTTTTAAACCAATCACCAACATGCTGTCAGTTGAAAATAAGTGACAGCACGATGGAGATTGGTTTAAAGGTAACACAACATTTGTTGTCCCTAACTAGACACAAAATGTGTTATTTGAACACGTCCTTTCTGAGAGTGTATAGCAACACCTCACGCGTGTTGTCAACGCATGATCAGCTCACCTCACGACAGGTCCTACTCTAACATGTAGATGGATCTATTTATAGTCAAATTGTGGGCTGCTCAGGATAGCGGGGGTAAATTTAATTGTAGGGGCACCTGGCCTGCATCAGTGTTCAAAGAATGAGGCTCCATTGGTTTGTGAGCTAATCATTTACATGCCTCTTTACTGGCAGTGACCAGACACAGCCAGAAATAAACAGTGCCATTGTAATGTGATTAGTCTCTTAATTGTTGCCAGGCACAACAGGATCCAATGGAGATGCTGCACTAGACACCGGATCAAACAAGAGAGTAGATAGAGATAAAGAAGAAGTCATGATGAAAAAGATAAAGTACCATGCAAATGTCTTAGGCACATCTGTAAACAAAAAGCTCTACAGATGATCCTTTCAAAAATATTGAAGAGTTATTAAATATAAGACAAATAATACTGTATTAAGAGGAGAAAACAGTGACAAAGTAAATCTACCAAATATTCTGGTAGATTGTTTCAAGTATCTTCGAGAACTCGCCAGTGTTCGTCTGCAGACTTTGGTCATCTTGCTTGTTTCTGTCTGTCCAGGTAATTATTTTGCTTAACTATAATTCTGTATGGCGTTTTCTTCTATATGTGATATCTAATATTGTCATATCAAACATTGCGTTATTACATACAGTACTCAGCGTAAATGAGTACACCCCTCTTGAAAATTAAGATTTTTATCAATTTCTCAGTGAATACCAGAGAAATTAGCTGACAAAACTAAGTTCTGTGAAACATTTGCTTTTATGAATAACAAAAGGTTGGTCACAAACATCATTGGAATAAGAAATGTATACATTTAAGTCAAATGAGGTGTTGCAAAAATGAGTACACCCTACAACAAATCCTACCAAATCTAATATTTTGTTTGGCCTTCATGATTTTTAGAACCAACTCTTCTGGACATGGAGTGAACAAGATGGTGACATACTCTCATGTCTATCTTTCTAAATTCTTGGAGAATTAGTTCTTTCAGAGCCTGGATGCTGGACGGAGAATGATGCTCAACCTGTCTTTTCAGAACTCCCCATAGGTGTTCTATTGTGTTGAGGTCAGGTGACATACTTGGCCACTGAATGAATTTCACCCAATTCTTCCTCAGATATACAGCAGTGGCCTTGGATGTATGTTATGGTTCATTATCATGTTGAAAGAGTGCACAGCAACCCAGCGTGCATAGAGATGGTAGCATCTTCTCTTTTAGTATTTCGCAGTACATCTATCCTCAATGAAGTGCAATTCCCCGACACCTGCAGCACTCATACAACCCCAGAGAAAAACCCTGCCACTGTTTACTGTGCATTTGTCATTGTACTCTTCCCCCAGTTTGGATGCCATCAGTTTTGATTAACCTTCATCTCATCTGACCAAAATATGGAGTCCTAATATTCTTCACTTTTGTCAACATGGGCCCTGGCAAATGCTAAACAGGCTTTCTTGTGCATGGGCTTTAGCAGTGGCTACCTTCGTGGACGACACACTTGCGTGCCACTCCTGTGCAGCATAAATCGCATCGTGTCACGTGAAACAGTCGACACAGTTTGGCTTTCTACACCTTTAGCTATATGTGATGAACTAACATGGTCATTTTCCTCAACTCTTCTTAGGACAAAACTCTCATCTTGAGGTGTTCGCTTCCATGGATGGCCTGGACGTCTCAGACTGCTTGCCACAATTCCATCTTTTTTGAATTGTTGAATAACTTTTGCTACTGTATTCCAACTGATTGGCAATGCTTTACTAGTTGTCTTGTAGCCCTAAACTTTTTTGTGTATAGCAATTAGTTTCTTTTTCAAGACTTGTGACATTTGTCTTCTATGTGGTGCCATAACTGTCAGCATTGACTGGGAGGAGATTGTATAGGTTAAATACCACCATTAATTGTCAATTATCTTGCAGCAATTGACGATTGGTTAGACACATCTGTTGTTGAGTTCTAGTTATTTAGCATTTGACCAAGTTTAATTCCAAAAAGCTTCATTGGGGTGTACACATTTTTGCACCATGATCATAAATCCCTGTTAATAAACTTTCCATTTTGTTGTTTTGTACCGACTCATTTGCAAACAATAAACCAGAGATGCTGGACTATTTTATTGTATAGGATCCCATGGAAAGTATTCATTCTGAAGAGTGACAGATGATTTTCTGAGACATCTGTTGGGGTGTACTCATTTATGCTGAGTACTGTAGGTCATAAGGTGCGATTTAAAGCAACTTAGTAAAGTGCCTTGCTCAAGGACACAAAGACATTTGGCACAGTCGGGAGTTGAACAGGCAACCTTCCGATAACAAGTCTGACTCCTTAACCACTGAGCCATCTGACGCCCATTGTATGAAACCTCCAAGATTGCTGCAGCCAGATGGCTAGCAGCTGCTTAGTGAAGGACTAAATCATATAAACCAATAGCACTAAGACATTACAGAACAAGCATTCTGTGCACACATAAAAAGGTAAACGAGAGCGCAGTCACAAGCACACACAGGCTCTCTAACATCTGCACTTCTTTAATGACCTTCAGTAATTAGCTGTTGTGAGCGGTTTTATGGTCAAAGCAACTCAAACAAAAATAACAACATGGAAAATCTTCCTCATGGAAAATGTACATCATGAAGGAGATAACACGAGACCTGGAGGCACATAGGCACCTGAAGTAACTAGGACTTATGAGCTAGAGTAAGCAATTTAGCATTTTAAAGATGCAGTCCACGACTTAGGCCACTGGCTGTAAATGTAGCACTATTGAGCTAAATGGGGTCCCCAAAAATTGTGTGTTACTATATGTCATGTATTTGTGCTGTGTCAAGATTTGTGCCCCCAAGCCATCAAAACCACCCAATTTAAACTAAAAAATGTCATGGTTAACTGAGGTATGACAGTGAATCTACTTAGAGAAAATGTAAATATAAAAAATATATTGTCACAGTTTTGTAGGTACACAAGTAAAATCTATGAACATTGGTAAATAGTTGGGACAACTCTCATCCTTCACCCAATAGATTGCCTTGATTGTTTGTCCACCATTCACACTAGGCATCATTATCAAACATAGTAATTAGTATGTTTATTTAAGTCCCTCTGTTTTACCATTCACACCAGGTATCACTCCAGTCATTAGTATGTTTATTTAAGTGCCTCGGTTTTACCATTCACACCAGGTATCACTCCAGTCATTAGTATGTTTATTTAAGTCCCTCGGTTTTACCATTCACACCAGGTATACTCCAGTCATTAGCATGTCTATTTAAGACCCTCTGTTTTACCATTCAAACCAGGTATCACGTCAGTCATTATGATGTCCATTTAAGACCCTCTGTTTTACCATTCCTTTGTCGGTCATTGTCTCCTGTATGTTCATTTGCAGTTTGTAGAGTTCTTTTGTATAGGCAGTCAGTCTATCTTCACTGACATTTGGTACCAGGTGATGCTTAATATATATAGACAGATACTCACTTTGACTCTTCGTAGTCATTTACTTTTCATGTACGTGTTCAAATTTGTGCCTTCGCAATTGCCTCCAGCCTACTCTCCCCTGCTACAACGTTACACAGATATTATATATTTAGCAAAATGTACTTATTATTTGGGGGGGCACATTACCTGCTTTTAATATGGGGGGGGACATTTCCCCCCTGTCCCCACCTGCTCCTACCACTTTGCTAACAAGCCCAATTGAAGTTGTTAAGTTCAAATGTATACAAGCTGAAGAATTGCTGACAACAAACTAATATGGTTTCATGGATTTAAATCATCTAATAGCAGACAGAACCTTCTAGTCTTAAGCTTTCTCCATCTTCCTCATATTCCCCTCACTTAACAAAGGGGGTTTGCTCTAGGAATGCAAACCCTCAAAGCAGATCAACTGTCCCTTAACTGTATTACCTTGGACAAAACACAACAGCTTCGTAACATTCTGACATGGGCATCACTAGGACAGAGTAACAGCAGCAGTGCTATGAAACACCTAGATCAAATGTGATTGTTTGGAGCTAATCGATGCTGTTTGTCACCCATTTTGGAACCTCATTACCTGTAGAATATCCTATGGAGAACAGACCCTGGAAACAACAGCTGTTGTTAGATTTAATACTTACATCACAGACATAGCCAGTTGGAGGCTGGCGAGTTTCTCGAACAGGAACAAAAGCACTTTTCAATGGTGTTCTGCTCTGTCTCCCCAGGTATAATACAGCTGATTATTGCAGCAGCATTTTGAGGAGTATATGAGGTTTTGAAGGTTGCCAGGGATGTTCAAACAAGGGAGATGAAATCATGTAATATGAAACAAAGGACTTTTAGTTGGACTTCATCTTTACCGTCAAGGGATTTGTTCTGTAACAACAGAAGCTATATAATAGGCTGGCAAACAAAGCCATGTCTAAGATGTCCCAATTGAATTCTTGATATAACGTGGATAAAGTATCGTCGGCCCATTAGTCAGTCGATCGCATGAGTTCATTGTGGGGTCCTTGTGACTGTCTTGGGGTTTTAAGCAATGTGTTACCTCAGTTAGCCCTATTGTCATGATGACATCATGTCTGCAGCCATTACTAGAGCCAGCCTGTTGACTTTAGTGTGCTTATATCGTCTTTCACACGCGAGCGCTACATAGCACCACAAGCCTGCCTGGAGAGATGACGTCTGGAATAAAGTGACAGCAAGCAGAGACATTCACAGTGATTGGTCTAAAAGAAAAACGGTGATGCTGGCCACTCCCCTACCTTTGTAACTCACTAACCATTGGATGAATGCTACTGTAATACTTGGTCTTACTTTATGGTTATCTGTCCCAAAACAATACATTACCATCAGTGGCATAACACAGCTTTACTTGATATAAAGTCTACGATAAACGTTATATCTGTCTTAGTATCACAAAGTTGTTGATATATGACTTAAATTTCTGATAATATCCTCCTTTGTTAGCAATGGACCTGTAGATAACTGGGCTGAACTTTAATATCTGATGACAATGTATCAGATGAAGCATTTAGAAATGAAACATTTTGTACACAAAGTAGTCCCCCCATTTTAGGGTACTAAAATTATTTAGACAAATTACCTTATGGACAACAAAAATAATGTTTAGGACCTGGTTCCATATCGTTTGCATGCAATTTTTGCCTGAAGTTTGCAACTCATGGATTTACATTACATTTTAATAATGGTAATTTAGCAGAAGTTATTATCTAGAGTGACTTACAGTAAGTAGATATACTCATCAGACATCATCTTCACGTGTGAAGTTCTAGTAGGCCTGAACTGAAGCCATCTTCATTTCCTGCTTGTTTAGAGCATTTATGATGTCTCATCGTTGGCATGTGAAAGAAGGCTCAATTGGGTCAGATGATAGCCTTGCCCCAGTCAAGAACTTTCCACTTTATGTCCATTAAAAAAGTTATTGACAGCAATGACAGTGTCTATATTATTGTCCTGCAGCTTGATGAAGCACTGCCTTAGAGATGTATGTATGAGCCGATGTTTCTGTACTGTTCAGTAACATAATTAACACATTTAAGGGATGCCAGGTAGCAGCCATATATGCCCAGATCATTCTCAATCCAACAGGTTTCCCAGTTCAGGTGCTACGCCAGTTCATTTTTTACATCAACGCTTTCCTTTTGCCATGATACATGGTACATGTAAATTTGTCTCACCTGTTCACACTAACATTTTCCAGAACATTACATACATTTTAGGAATCCTGTTTTTGAGGATTCTTGTTTGTTGCAATTTGCAGTCCATCGCCTGTAGTTGATGATTCATTTTACAAAAGTGTTCCTAACATGTTTGACATTATAGTTTCTCGTGATGAAGATAAGCATTCTTTGGTCCTCCACAGTAAAGGTTTTTTTTGGTCTAATTGGTCTTTTATCATTTTTGAACTCCAGTGCTTGCTTTATTCTTCCACATTTTTACATTCTAGTAATTTTACACTCTTAAACACCTAAAGTTTTGTACATTTCTGATTTATTCTGGTCTACTTCATTGATAACCCAGCTTGACTTGCAGTAACTTGGTGACTTGGGGGTCTGCATGGCATTGTGGGCTAAGTCGCTGCATTGCCAGACAGTCTACGCCATGATAGTCAGTAGTTCGAGCCTGACTATGGGTTCTGACTTTTCACAGGCCTCCTGCACAAGGCAGCGCAAATTGGCATAGCGCTGCCCGTGATTTGGGCTAGATAAGTCAGATTATCTATCCTGCCCCGTTTTCTGCAGCAACTCCTTTGTGTCCAGATCAGGCACCTGTGGGTTTAATCGCGGAAGTATGGTTGGTGAACGTAATCATCCCGTGCATGATCCGGCTAAAGACTACAGTTTTGGATGAGCAGTGCGAAAGAAATCGGCAGCCGGATGACATGTGGTTTGATGAACCATGTGCGTGCATGCCCTTCGCCATCCCACAGATCTTTTCAAGGAGTTACGGAGCTGCCGACAAGGAAGGATTAGAGGGAATTGAGAGGGGAGAAAAAAGTTTTTTGCAGCAAATTGCAGCAAATTGCAGCAAATTGTCAAAATATTTTGGTTCCCTGTAAAGTGTGGGGCTATGGACAAAACATGTTGCTATTCTAACATGTTCTAAATATATCAATATCAATTAAACTACACTAAATTTAACACAAACAGTCTGAACTTGAATCCCCTACTGATTTTGAGGTACTCATACCAGCTGTGATGCTCATTCTCACTGTGAGGGGATCTCTCTCTCTCTCTCTCTCTCTCTCTCTCTCTCTCTCTCTCTCTCTCTCTCTCTCTCTCTCTCTCTCTCTCTCTCGTATCTATGATATAACTCTTGCTATCTTTGCTCAAGAGCTTTTCCGTTCTGCCTGGACCGGACATCAAAAGGTTGGCTTCAAAGTGAACTTTGAACAGCCTTCATCACTCAGACAAGCACATACAAATCAAGGCAAGAACCTGATCACACTTATTCACAACACACACACACACAGACAGACACACACACACAGAGACAGACAGACAGACACACACACACAGAGACAGACAGACAGACAGACAGACAGACAGACAGACAGAGACAGACAGACAGACAGAGACAGACAGACAGACAGACAGACAGACAGACAGAGACAGACGGACAGACGGACAGACGGACAGACGGACAGACGGAGAGACGGACAGACGGACGGACGGACGGACAGACAGACAAACAGTCAGACAGACACACTGCACTAGTTTAAGGCTCTAGAAATGTGCACAGACTGCCAAGCCAAGGCCACCACATTCTGGCAGAAGACAGAAGTTCTGCTGAACACACGTGTGTTTTTAGGCCAGCATTTACCCATTGGAACTGTAAATTAGGAACATATTGGAACATATTGGTGCTCTGTTGTAAATAAAACAATGACCAAGATACATATTCCTCTGCTTTTCACAGCAAACCAGTAAAACATTCAAATAAATACATTAATTAACACACCAACACAATGACAATCACTGGAACAAGTAACTCATACCAGCAGGAGGTTGAAGATGACGTAGAGGATGAGCATCCACACGTATCTGTATCCCATGTGTAGTCCTGCCCATAGCCACACCAACGACACCAGGACAAACAGGTAGAGAACCATGGGTACCTCTGTAACACACAACAGGGCAGAGTTAGGCTGAAACACAGTTAACACAACAGGGCAGAGTTAGGCTGAAACACAGTTAACACAACAGGGCAGAGTTAGGCTGAAATACAGTTAACACAACAGGGCAGAGTTAGGCTGAAACACAGTTAACACAACAGGGCAGAGTTAGGCTGAAACACAGTTAACACAACAGGGCAGAGTTAGGCTGAAACACAGTTAACACAACAGGGCAGAATTAGGCTGAAACACAGTTAACACAACAGGCAATAGTTGGACTGAAACACTGTTAACACAACGGAGCAGAGTTAGACTGAAATGCAGGGCATATTTAAGCTGCCCATTAAACATACAGGCCAACAGACAAAGGTAAACCAGTACATCAACATACCCTCAACCCTCCTTGAGCCACCATCTCACACAATCCATTAGGTAGATATACAAAATAAAAAAATTCTGTGCCTAGGTCAGAGAATGTCTACTAAAGAGAGAACCGCCACTCTCGGAAAACGTCTGGCTTCTGAACTGGTTGCAGTTCCAATCTGGTTCCATATGAGGGTAGTCTGGGGTGAGTGCAGAATGTATAGAGGTCTATGGAGCTATACCCCTCAAAATCCCCTTTTCTCAGGATTTCATTTTTCAAGGGGAGACAAAGAAAATGCACACTACTGGGTGTTAGATTTTATTCTAAAAAGCCTTTTGAAATGTCAATGACGTCATACATTCATCATTCATAAATGCACACTACTGGGTGTTAGATTTTATTCTAAAAAGCCTTTTGAAATGTCAATGACGTCATACATTCATCATTCATTAGTTGAATGCTAGCATGTTATGGACAACAATGACTCAACTTGTAAGAAATCGAAAGGACATAAGTACTGGTTCATTCAACTTTTGACCTATAATCCATGTTGAACGTACAAAAAATACAATAAAACCTGAGATTTCTCAACGACAATCAGGCGAAAGAGTCAAATTTAGCCGTTTAGCTCCATAGACTCCCATTCATTTTGCACTCTCCTGCGATCACCCCCAGTGGATCTCTGGTGCAACTGCAACCAAAATTCAGTACAATGGGGTTTAATAGGGAGTGGACAGGCTCCGTAGATGGGCTCTGGCTAGGTGCATTCTGGGGCCAGGTGCATTCTGGGGCCAGGTGCATTCTGGGGCCAGGTGCATTCTGGGGCCAGGTGCATTCTGGGGCCAGGTGCATTCTGGGGCCAGGTGCATTCTTATACGGATTGGTAGAGAGATGTAACTATGGGCTCATTAATACCTGATGATGTTTGCAACAGGAAGCACAAAGACAATATCAGAACCTTGTTTATAATAGAAATGCTTGAATATGAATGGCAGCCACTCAAAGAAATTTAATTTGATGATCACAGTCTAGGGTACATTTTAGTCCCAGTACCAAAATTGTCCTGCAACTACATGAACAGTCAAGTGTTTTAAAAATGAATTTGCCCCCTTTAAAATGTATAATATTTTTCATATTTATTAAATTAAATAAAAAGCGATTTGAACAGTTATTTCATTTGTTTAATAAAAAAACTGTTACTGTCTTGCATCATGACACGTGAGCCACTAGTGAGAGAACTGCCAAAGTGACCCAGGAACACCTCATTGGATGGAACAGAATCATCTTTCCAAACTGTTGACCGTACAGGGAGAAAGAAAATAGCAAAAGAACAGTCTGAACATGCAGTACGGTACAGCTCTAGTGAATTGTGGTTATGCTTCACTATGCCAGCAGAATAGCGCCCTGTATTCCAGTGCTGGTTTGCTTCTAAAGCTAAGCAGGGTTGGGCCTGGTTAGTCCCTGGATGGGAGACCAACGCTGCTGGAAGTGGTGTTGGAAGGCCAGTAGGAGGCACTCTTCCCTCTAGTCTAAAGATCATTCCCAATGCCCCAGGGTAGTGATGGGGACATCTGCCGTGCTTAGGGTGCGTCATTCGGATGGGACGTTAAATGGGTGTCCTGACATGTAAGAGCAGGGGTGTTAACCCTGATGTCATGGCCAAATTCCCATCAGGCCTAACTTCAATCATGGCCACCTAATAATCCCCCTCCTTCCAAAATTGTCATATATAACTACTTACCTCTCCATCTAATAGCTGATGTGTGGTGAGCGTTCTGGCACAAAATGGCTGCCATGCATCACCCAAGTGGGTGCTACATATTGGTGGTGGATGAGGTGGGCTTTCCCCCTCCTTGAAATGCACTATTTACGTAAGTTGAATTAATTATTATTATGATGCATGACCATGTAAAGTTTTACAGCACACATTACCATAATAGCGATGTATTTAAAATTCAGTCGACGTAGAACAATAAAAAACTGTGGTGATTGGACACACACCACGCCTGTCCCGGCCGAAACACACAAGTATACAGCAACTCCTCACCTGCACACACACTCAGCAGAACAAGAGATCTGACATCAACATGTTCTCATTAGCGTCTGTCAAAGCCTGTTGAGAACACAAAGTTCCTGTGATGCACTGTTCCAGCCGAGGCACAGACAGTCTAATAGAGCTCCATTACCATTTGTTTTGAACAACATAATGATCCTTTGATCCTCACTCTCAGTCAGTGTGCTTCTGTCTGTGGTTAATACTGCTCAGGAACACAGTGGATGATACTGCCCAGGAAAAGAGTGCATGATACTGCTCCGGAACAGAGTGCATGATACTGCCCAGGAACACAGTGGATGATACTGCTCAGGACCAGTGGATGATACTGCTCAGGAACAGAGTGCATGATACTGCTCAGGAACAGAGTGTATGATACTGCCCAGGAACACAGTGTATGATACTGCCCAGGAACACAGTGCATGATACTGCCCAGGAACACAGTGCATGATACTGCCCAGGAACACAGTGCATGATACTGCCCAGGAACACAGTGTATGATACTGCCCAGGAACACAGTGTATGATACTGCTCAGGAACAGAGTGCATGATACTGCACAGGAACACAGTGGATCATACTGCCAGAAACAGTGTGCAGCAGAGGCAGTGTGTAGCAGAGGCAGTGTGTTGTACAGGCAGTGTGTAGTAGAAACAGTGTGTAGTAGAAGCAGTGTGTAGTAGAAGCAGTGTGTAGTAGAAGCAGTGTGTAGTAGAAACAGTGTGTAGTAGAAGCAGTGTGTAG
>JACXGM010028486.1:0-14027 GCA_016801145.1 Umbra pygmaea | reverse complement strand
ATAATAAAATAATAAGTGTCAGTAACTGACGTCAGAAGTTTGATAGAACGTCTACACTTCTTTTCACAAACACCTTCAGATAATGTACCATTCCATAATCATCCTCCTTTCTCAACATTCAAACGAACGATTGAAACTAAAAGGGCAACCCCTTGTTTAAAAACAAAATAAAAAAGCTGCTTTTGCACTGGTTAGGCTTCCTCGAAGGGAAAAAGAACAGATTTGACAAACTGTGGTCGGACCATATCAACCACAGACACTAAGGTGAGGATTGACTGGGCTCTCCATGAATGGAAAACAAGTGACCCAGACAGAATAATAATGCTCACCAAAGAGCACTTCTTAATGTGATAGTAGAGAAAACAGAAGAGGTATGTATTTACTGGTAAAAATTCACAATCCAAAGCTTTGAACATGTAAGGATGTCCAGGCCAGGGTCAGAGATGAGTGGAAGACAGACAGAGAAGGTCATCG
Source organism: Umbra pygmaea (assembly GCA_016801145.1). NCBI lineage: Eukaryota > Metazoa > Chordata > Actinopteri > Esociformes > Umbridae > Umbra > Umbra pygmaea. The sequence goes on along the minus strand of JACXGM010028486.1, from coordinate 13,553 downwards.
CTATGACAACCGTAAGCCAGTCCCCTGGAAGACCTGGTTAAAAAAACTTTTTTTGCTTTAGCTTTCTAGTTTTTCCTTACAGCACAAAGCCTCTTAGCAGAAATGAGAACAGAGCTTTATAACAGTCACCACACAAAAAGAGCTACAGCAGAAGCATGAAGTACCATCCTTCAAAGTGCCTCGCTTCATTTATTTTATTAAACTTTTGAAATGTCAACTTTTTCCTTGTTTTTTCTTGAAAATAAAAACACAATAGTCACAAAACGCATCCAGACATGATATTGTTTTCACAGACATCTGCCTCATATTGGATTCATCATACACACACATTAAACTTAACAGGGCTCAGACAGTGTTCTATGTTTTCTCAACAACTTTACATTTTCACAACCTTCTTAGGGTTAGCTTACACAAACAGTATTCGGGAGGGGGTGGGAGGGTAATGCTGTGGGTTTAGAATGGATAGGGTTCTTAGGGATTAAAGGTCGGGGAGGGGGCAGGTTGGGGGCGTCAATATGACTCCCTGCTTACATAAGCTTTCACAAAGCAGCAGTATCAGTCAGCACCTCTGCTAGCTGTGCTGTATAATCAGGCACAATTTAATACACAGCCCAAATAATGCTTCCATCACCTCCAGTTGCCGCAGTAACAACTACATGAACCACACGATACCTTCTCTCAGTACGAATAAAACTGACTACATTAGTGAGAGCAGACTGGTGCACTGCTTTCTTTCTGGAGAAATGCCATCCATTTTCACAATTTTAAGGAGATTTTAACCTAGATGTATTGGAATACTGGAAGTTTAACCTGTGCCTTCTTTCTCTGCCCTCAGGCCGGGCACACACTCCCCCGGCAGAGAGGCTGCTCCAGGCTGCCCCACTGTGGAGAGATTTGGCACTGTGGGCAAAGAACATAGAGCTTATCTTGGGTTCAAAGGATTTCTATTTGCAGGTCGTCCTTTCTGTTGTTTCTTTCTTCTTGCATTCATTTGTTCTTTTATCTTCTTTATACATTCTGTCCATCTTTTTATAGTTTTCAGTTTTTCCCTCTGGGTTTTTTTTCTTCTTTTTTTTCCATTTTGAAGTGTCCCATGAGAGCAACACAACTACAGTAAAAGACAACGATAAACAGGAATAGCACTTCATGTCATGTAGCGGGTGATCGCTCTCAGAGCGTAGAGCAGTTCTGCCTGCATGCGCGCTTCCATAAGAAGCAGATTAACGTGGACCTAAAGAAGGACAGAGAGACAGAGAGATAGAGACACTGTTACAGCACAACACCACAGCACCACTTACCACATGTCAACAGCTACAAGTAATAAATGTTCAACCAATGAGCCAAACATTCTTGCTTGTCCCCTCACCTTCTCGGAGTGCTGGAACTGCCTCCAGAAGCTGTCATACATTCGTTTGGTGGTTTTCTCTGGGTTGCACACCATGGTCTTAATGTAGACCTTAAAGCTGCGGTCCAACAGCTGGTTAACTTCTCCGTAGTCATAATCGTCATACCTGAAACAGGCACAAAGGAACATCTGGTAAGATCACTGACAATCATAGTTCATTTTCTAAGCCAACATTTCACGTGGTCAACGTGTGATAACATTACTGAGAAAATCTGGCCTACGAGGACTGCGTTTTTTCAGGGTGTACCTGATGCCGAACATGCAGTGGATGTAGTTCCAGATGGCCCGGCGCAGCATGGAGGTGTCCACGTCTTTGTGTGTTGCCATGGTATTGTATGTCAGGTTGTAGGCCATCTGGAACTTGTCATCCAACAGCTGACCAACATCTGGATACAGACGGTTGACCAGGGAGTAACCGTGGTCCTCCCAGCTGTAATCCTGGAGAGGAAAGAGGAACACAAGGGTCTGCCGTCAACTGACAATTGGTAAGGAACCCCTCAAATGTTCAAACATTGTTGAAACGAATGAATGTACGTACCTGAACTCTGAAGGTGGGTACATGTTCCCCTCTCCTGGAGAAGTCCTTATACCCGTAAGGGTCTTCAAAGTGCCTGGACACGTCTCTGGATGGGACGCACTCCTCGTCCTCAGCTGTGGCCACCAGCATGCTCTCAGTCTTCTCCCTCTCGAAGCGAGTAGCCATCTCCTCCTGACTGGCTTCCTCATCATCGCGGCACTCCTGCAGCTGCTTCATTCTCTCCATCAGCACCTCCACCTCCCCTGAAAAGTCTGACACCTACACAGGAACCAACACATGCTCTAGGTCAGGGCACGGTCACGCAACAGCGAGTTGACAACCACGCATTTGGGTTGAAGCGGACTGACAAACAAACCACACTGTGAAAAGGAAACAGTGTTATTCAAAGAGCAGTGACCTGGATTCAAACCCACGCTGCAGTAGTATGTGTGCCAAGTCAGTGGCTTAGGACTAACAGGGGCCACACTCGTAAGGTCGCACTTTCACTCACCTGGTGGTTCACGAACTTCTCCTCCGGGTGGTTGGTGTTGCCGTTGCCATTGGCAATGTCGCAGACACAGTACTGGCTGAGCGACGGGGGTCGGAAGGTGTGGCCGCCGTCGCTGTGGATCTCAGGTGTGATGCCACAGCCGAAGGTAAAGGAGGCCAGTGAGTGGTAGTGTGTGAGAAGCACCACAGCGTGGATCAGCTCCGCCAGAGACCAACTGTGTTCTTCAGCCTTCAGAAGGTTCTAACAGGTGTGGGGGTGGTGGGGTCACACGTTAGTTGGTCAGAGCACCTCTTTTAGAGAAATGTTTGTCCCGTCTTTTGTTTTCTCAGGTCTAGTTTGCATTTTTTCTCTATTTGTAGTTCTCGTCAGTTTATCTACCTCTGCCATACTAACAGCTGTATAACTCTGGATGTCAGACTCCCATTGTGTAACCCTGATTTCTCCCAATTTCCATTCGGGTGTGTGTGCGCAACCACTGCAGCCCCATACCTCAATGTGTGCCTTGGTGAGAAGCCAGGGCCGGTGAGCCAGGATCTTATTGAGCTCTCCGAGGGCCTGGAGCTTCTTTGGGGCTCCATCCAAGCCGTTCAGCCACTTTGAGTCCCCTCCCACTTGGAGGAAATCGTTGACATGGAGGTTGACAAGGTAGGAACACTGATGTCTGGCTGCAGCCTGGATAGAGATAAAAAGGGTAAGAACGACAGTTAGCAGTTGGTCCAGGTCATCTTTGCAGTGGTAATACTGAGGTGGTGCAGTGGTAGGAGAGCCAGGCTAAGTCTCACCATGATGCCTATGTAGTGGCGGTAGTGCAGGGATAAGGGCCCATCCATCTGCAGGAGGTAGTACTGGGTCTTAAGGAAGTTGTCCAGGTACTTAGGGTGGAAGCCCATCACCAAGGAGATGTTGTCAAGGTGACCCAGCGTGGCAAACGCACCCTCAAATATCAACTGGGTCCTGGGATCTACTTTGCTGACTTGAAGAATCTGGTGCCACACAAGCAAGACAATGATTTTTCTGGAAAAATGACATAATTTGCATAGTAATTTAAACAAAACCTGTGTAGTGTATATAAGATGTTATTCTCTGGACCTCTTTTTCAGGAATAAATCGGCTTGGTCCACTTCCCACTGGTCTTGGGATCCGAATTCCTAAGTCCTGCATGACAAAAAGAGTACAGAAACAGATTAAAGTTCTGCAATAGCTAAATGCAACTTCTTGCCAAAAGGGGGGCAGGGAAAAACCCTAATTGCGGGTTTTAGTATAATTTTGGCTGTGAGCCCTGACCATTTAATATTGTACTGAATGTGCATCCTTCTTTGGGATATCGGTTCTTCCACCCCCCCCCAAACCAGCAGTCGCTCTACAGTCGAAATGAAGCATTAAAAATGCAGTCTGTGCTAAAGAGTAATCCAAGGCGCTTTGTTCAGTTTCCCTGCACCAATCTGCCATAACAGCTTTACATAAAAATGCCACAGAAGTGTCAAAATACAATGAAAATCGTACACTTGACAGATAACATGCATGGTATATTGGTATGTACTGTAAACCCAAACTATTTGCATATTGATATGAAAATTGTATTTGTCAAATTAGGTTTACAGATTAACTCGTAAATTCTTAATTATATTATGTTTTAATGATAAATGAACAAAGTCAAAAAAGTATTGACATCCCATTAAAACAGCCAAATGTCACCCTGAGAAGTGGATGATATGCAGGTAGGTTTGAGAGCAACATTCTTGAGCTTCAATGAATGAACTCGAACGGCGAAACGAACATTCTAAAAAGTCCGAATAGTCTAATTCTCGCTTTAAAATACATCAACCGGAAAATGCATGAGTTGACAATTGAAAGGTATATCCATATGGGAATATCCCTGCAAGCAAATAAATAATGACAAACAACACAATCTCTGTAAACGCGTGAACAAGCTTGGACACAAAAGAAAAGCCTGCAGTGCAGTTCTTTTGCTCGCAGAAAGTGGTTTATGTGGAAATAAATGTGTCACAAAATACCCCAACGACTGCACGATGTCAAAAACATGCAATCACTGTCAAAAGAATTTGTTTAATTTTCCTTTATCTTACCTTTTTGCTTAGCTGTTCACAACTACTGCATATGTTTAAGCCTGTCGCTATTATTGAATTATGTCCCATGGTTTCTGTTGCTGTAGTTGCGTGCCTCATAATCGGTCCTCAGCGCGAAATTGTGTATAATTGTGGTATAAAAATATAAAAGTATTCAAATGGCTGTTTCCTTTCTCGCTTTGTTCCTTGAGGCACTGGGTAAAATGCTCAGTTGTCAGCTGTTGCAGCCCGAGACCAGAATACCGTTCTCTCACTCCGCATACACTCAGTAAATAAGCCGAGCTATGGCTGATAGACGTGCACAACGGGCAATCAAAAGTCGAAAACAACCTCCCTCCACCCAATGAGGTTTAAGGGGACGGAGAAAGGAGGCGTGAACCGTTCAACGTGAGCGCAAGTACGAGTCCCCAAGAAAACAACATAAATCGAATTTCTCCGTTTGTTCACTGCTTCTGCAATGGAGCATGCAATGGACAGCGACTGGTCATCCCTCTGCGCCATTTTGCGCATGAAAATATCCCTACTATGGGTTTATTACATTGATACATAGGCATATTGTGTTATACATCTGTTATAACACATGTGTATGCAACCTTTTTGAAGGTTTATTTTGACCTATTATCCCTAAAAATAAAATCATGTCGAGAGTCACAACCCTAAACAAGTTTGCGGATATTATTATGGCAAAGTTTACCTGGCCTTAAAGGACAGCACAGAGCAAGCAACAGGATATCAATTTCTACTTTCTGCCTGGATTATCAGAGCTCAGATAAGGCAGCCCAGAATCAAACCAATCAGACATCAGAAAAACCTACCAGTAGATAAGACCGAGCCCTCTAGGCTCACTGCCTGTCAACAGTCACAGTCTGGAGAGAATGATGTCACCAGTCACCTGTGACGTTGTTTTAAAACATTTCTAGAATATTCACAAAAAATGTCTAAATCAGAGGCTGTGTGTGGCAATCGTTGGAAAATAAAAAATATACTTGCTTAGGATATGAATACACAAGAAATTGTCTAAAAAACATGTGCCTGTGATGAGTTAAGGAATAACTGGGTTACTTGTTTGTTGCTAAAGCATTAGGCAGCCTGAGAGGCGAGTGTGTTGTGGTGAAGACGCCAACAACAACAACCTATTCACCATCCAGTGGCACAATTAGCTCTAATAATAAATTAGAGGCGGGGTGGGGTTGGGTTTGGGGGCATGTGGGCAGGGTAGCAGGCAGAGGGGAGAACTAGATTAAAAGACCTGACAAACAAGTTGTATGAATAACACAGAGGTGTTTGTGTGAGGGAGTGCAGATCGTGGCTGGTTACCTCTTGAGCCGGCCAGAGCCCACAGTGCCGACGCAACACAAGAGCCTGGTTGATTTGGCTGCAAGTTCCCCCCTCCCCAGGATGATATAGCACACCATTCAGCAGGTTCTTTGTGTGACCGTGTCACCCCTCTCCAACCCCCTGTTACAACCAGGGGTGGGGCAGGGGGTGCTGGTAAACATGCCCTGGGGACTGGAGTCAGCACTCTGTAGTTTCCCAGCAGGGCTATAAACACAGGGAGAACGCTGCGTGTTTGAGCCCCATGGCTCAGCAAAGTTTCAGAGCAGAAGAGGCCTGGTCAGCGTTCGGCTCACGGCACCACCTTTACACATAAAAGCCCTTAGGCCAGGGCCCCCCAACCAGTCCTGACCACACCCCATCAGAAAAGGGGATGGGGCAAATGACCATTTTCAGGTGTGTGTACACTTCATCTCCACACCACCACCCAGCAGCCACTACAGGGGCTTTGCTGTACCCACGTCGGAGTGGGGTTATGAAGACATCACGGTGGTTTGTTACCCCTTCGCAGGGAATGATCCTGAAGGAATCCATCTGAAGATGGTTCTCACAGCATAGATGAGTGAAGGGGCATAAGATGAGAGGATTTAGACGGTGGAAACTTTACTCTTCATTTCGGTCAGGTCAGGTTCAAATTTAAAACTGACCACCTTCATTTAACAACTTATCTGTGGGCTTTGGCTCCTAAATGAATGAAATTGAAAATGGTAAATGAGCCATCTCATTAGTCTTAGTGTAATGGGCACCTGGTGAAAGATTTTGGTCTCCAGAAACTCCTAATCGTACAGTATGTTCTCAGGGTCTCAATAACCATTCTCACTAGCGATCCACTGCATATGCACCTGTGTAGGTAAGGGGCTCATTGCCACACATAACATGCTATTGTTACAACTGATTACGAATACATTCTGCAAATAATACTGGTCAGAATTGTCCACATATTGAACAGTTTATCAAACTGAGAAATGACATTTGGGTTGAGTGGCTCTGTTATTAGAGGAGCATGTTTGTATATACACTGCTAAAGAAAATTAAGGGAACATTCAAATCGCACATTGGGTCTCAATGAACAAAACATATTAAAGATCAAAATCTTTACTGTACATTGTGTAAATCGTTGAGATCAAAATGACAAAACAACAGGCATTGGAAACCAAAATCAACTGATTGAGGGCTGGATTTAAACTCACACAGAAAATCAAAGAAAGCTATTGAAATCACAGGCTGTTCAAACTTGGGTGAATTTCATCACAGCAACTCATAATATGACTCAGAAGTGTTGATGGCCCCCACATGCCTGTGGTGTCCTGGGGGATCTCCTCCAAAACCTGGATCAGGGCATCGGTGAGCTCCTGGACAGTCTGTGGCACTATTTGGCAGCGTTGAATGCATCGATACATAATGTCCCAGAGGTTCTCCATTAAATTTAGGTCTGGGGAACATGAGGCCAGTCAATGGCATCAATGCCTTCATTATCCAGGAACTGCCTAGACATTGGCCACGAGACCAGGCATTGTCCTGCACCAGGAGGGACCCAGGGCCCACTCCACCAGAGTAAGATCTGAGGACAGGTCTGAGGATTTCATCCCGGTATGTAACAGCAGTCAGGGTACCGTTGACTAGCATGTGGAGGTTTGTTCGACAATTCAAGGATATGCCTCCCCAGACCATCACGTACCCGCCGTCAAACCAGTCATGCTGGATGATGTTGCAGGCAGCATAGCGTTCACCACGGCATCTTTAGACTCTTTCATGTCTGTCACATGTGCTCAGTGTGACCCTGCTCTGGCAGTGCTCCTCCTTTTCGTCAGACACTGGACCTGCCGCTGGGTTGATGCCCTTCTACGTCCAGGTGTCATCGTATAACGGGCTGTCTCCTGGTATCTCCTCCATGCTCTTCAGACATGCTCTTGTGCCATCCCGGAGGAGCCGGACTACCTGTGCAACCTGAATGGGCTGTAGTGACAAGGACACTAGCAAAACTGAAGAAGAATCAGTCAGGAAGAATAAGGAAAGCGCAATAGTCTGTGGCCACCACCTGTAAAACCATTCCCTTTTTGGGGGTTGTCTTGCTGTTGCCTCTCCAGTTCATCAGTTGTCACTTTCATTTGCAGCAAAACTGGTGACATTCATTCTCAATTGCTTATGCTTCTTAACTGGACAAATCGAATTCACTGACATTAAATTGACTGGGTGTTATGCTGTGTGATTGAGTGTTCCCTTAATTGTTTTGAGCAGTGTAGTGTACAGGCAGATCTCTTATCCATGAAACTCATTTGTCATTGTTGAAAATGTTTATTGACATTCAAGCGGGATCTGAATAAATAGAGAACAAGAGCAAACATTAGTCCAGCTCACAAGTTCAAGCTCGGGTTGGAATTCTGAAAACATTGATCCTCTTAACTTGAAAAATGACATGTAAGGGCAACAACAACTAAAGAGAATCAAGAAGAGTTTAAGTATCACTCTTAACTTTGTAAAAGATGTAATGACGAGTAAAATAAGGTGGGCTTTTGGGAAAAAAACAACAAAAAACAACAGCTAATTTTACTGATAAACAGGAGGAAAAAACTAATTAGAAAAATGATGCAGAGAAATAGCGAAAATAAGCTCTGCACATACTTGCCACAGAAGTGAGTGAATTGTTTTTCACATTAGATAAAGAGTGAAAGAAAAAACCACAAAAGTGTGGGGATGTTCAACAAGTGGTAGAAATCCTAACCAGTTCAAACCTGACCTATCGCGTCAGAGAGAGGAAGCTAAAAAAATAAAAAATTCCTCTCGCACAATGACATAAGCCTAGCAACAGGCGTTCACCAATCACAGGCAAGAACAACAGTTACAGGGTCCAATCTTTTCTTTTGCTCTCCCCCTCTTGTCCCTCTGAGGGAAAAGAAAAAAAAACTTTTGCTAGAGCAAGAAGTTGTTTTCACAAGCATATCTGGTCTTTATATTAAAGCGAGTGTTTGAATAACTTTTCACTTCTCACAAAGTTTTTTAATAACTATTAAGTGTGTGAATGTGTGTTGCCTGTGTGTGCATATGTGAACACAAAGCCTTAGGACTAAGCTTGACAAGGACTTTTTTGCCAAAAACAGCCGACATCTCAAGTCTACAGAGAACAGTATGCAGCGAGCATATTCTTTGTTTTTCTGTCCTTGGACGTTGTTAAAAGTTGAGGCAACATGTGACCCGTTTAAACTGAAACAAAGGAGAGGGATGAGTCAACAGAATATGTACATAAATGTACATGGCATTGACTCATGTGCACAGTGAAAACTGCCAACTAAGTTGTATTTTTCCTCTTTCCCCTCCTCCATCCTCCCTCTGATCTCACACTCTTCAAACAACGCCCTTGGTTCAAGCCAGTATGTTCGATCGCCAAGTGTCACCTGCTAAGACTTCCTTCATTGTGAAACGATTACTTGGGCTACGTACTGTTGGAGTCCGCATCAACATCCCCAACAAGAAGGCATAATAACAGTGCACACTAAACTCCCGCGTTGACATTCAACTCTTTTTTGAAGCGCAGGGCCTTTTTCGGTTCACACAAAATGTCCAAAAGTTTGCACTGTCCTCAAAACTGCTGCTTGATTGCTTGCTTTTCTGTGTTTGTGCAGGTGCTCGGCTTTTCAATATACTCAGTTGTAAGGAGCTTCAAGTCAGGCATTGCTGTCAAGCAGTCTTTCCATTTAGAGTAACATCAGAGCCTACCACCAACAAATGAACGACTGAACGCTTAAATAAATTTTCCAGGAAATGCTAATAAATAAATAAACAACCTAATTCAATGAGCAACAGGTGAGCTAACCTTTTGGCCCTGGGCATCCTACAGGCCAGATATTACATCCTCTCCTCCCTTTCTCCGCCCTCCCCGCTGCATGTGTTGTCTGGCACGCTATCAGAGTGCAGAGGGCCTCGCCAAGCGTCGACCTTCCTGAGCAGAGAGGCGCGGTCGACCAACTGGGCCCGGCCCGAGGACAAACGGACATGGACCCCAGGAGGAAACAGCTTTCCCTGGGATCCATGAAATGGAGCAGAATGCGGGGAAGAAGAGAATGCAAAAAGTATGCCTCCATGGAGGGAGGACTCTAAAACAAAAGAAAATAGGAGGAAGAGAATGCAGAACTGTACAGTTTAACTCTGTACAGTGTGTAGAATGTCTATAATGTGCACAGACACACACTCACACACTTTAGAATCCGGCAATAAGCCATGTTCCACTGGAAAGGCGTCGTCTCACCACTACATGTGCACGTGAGGAAGGCCAAGTTCCCGGGGATGTTATTTTACCAGGGAGAGCACACAGCTGTCACAATAAAGCCAGACTCAAAAACAAAAGAAAAACACAAAGAACAACAAAATCAAGCCTTGCCCATGCTCTGCTATTTTTAGCCTGACATAAAACCCAATGGCAATACATTTTCTAATAGATCAACCCCTCCTAAACCTCTCACCTCCTTTGAAATTTGTGCCCCCCCTTCTCAACCAATCATCATCCTTCTGGAGTTTGGTGTCTCTGGAAGAGACCATTGTTTTCAGCCCAGAAGGGCAAGAGTTTAAGGATAAAGTTCAGGTACTAGTGAAATTTAAAATGAGGCACACAGTGAAGACGAACACCTGGACTCAGCTAACCATCCTAAAACTCAGACCCTTATTGTTTGGGAAGTGAGCAAAAATGGACCTTAAACTCAGCGAGACAGTGACAGCTTGTCTTAACGTTTCAAAACCCAGAGACTGTTGCTCCATGCTCATGGCAGTCACGTGTAGTTTCTTCAATAAGCTGGTGGGAAGCAGATTTCATTGTGTGGGCAGAATGTCTGCTTGGCACTGGCATCCAGTCTGACATATCCCTGATTTTAACACTTAAACACCTGGAACAATAGGCCTTTATATAATAGTCATAAACACATCCCATCAACGCACTCCCCTTACAGCTTTTTTACACTGCGATAAATACCGATAGCCTTCAGCAACATTTTCTGAATCTGCTTGAGCTAATTTCCATACTAATTGTCTTTACACTGCCATGTCTCCAGACCACAATCGCGCATTTGTGGGTGTGTCATTCAAGATGTTTTTGGAGCTGGGTGCCAGAGTACTTTGCTCAGAATCCAGCCAATCTTATTGATTTACAGTGAAGACTTTCCCCTCAATACACATTTCTCCTGGGCTGTTAGCAAAGCCCCAGGCGGGATCTTTCGAATCCCTCTCGTGCGCTACCTCTAGAGGTCACATGGAATTCGAGGGAGACATGCAAGTTTACACAGTACAACTGCGTCTCGTCACGATGTCGGCTTCAGCGGAATATACTGCTGATAGCTACCAGTATCTATTGTAGTGTAAAAAGCCTTTAAAATCTGTCTGCATCCACAAACAACAATTAAGTCACAGCAAACTAAAAACAGCTCAGTATCAGACCATTGCTCCAACAGAGTTAGTGTGGCACCTAATGACAGGCAATAAAACCTTGTAGCTGACATAAAACTCTGTAAACCTGAACGTCTCCACTCTGCCAGCCGGTACATTACAAAAGTCAGGGCTTGATTGGCCTCAGCTGATTGCTCACACGGTTTAAAGACAAATAACAGTGATGCCAATGAACTCTTAGATTTAGAGACTGGGAGTGAAGCCTGCTTGGGGCAGGGGTCAACCTCAGTATCAGGAGCTTCAGAGGACTGGCGTCATCGCAACATTTATGTCAGGAAAAGGCTGAACGATAGAACAGCGGACAGACCAACTGACACAACACATTGCAGACATGACCACCAGCACCCGAGCTATGACATGCGCAGTTTCAGTCTCTTTATAACTGTGCATAACCCTTATCGAGACCAACCAAGTGAGCAAACCTGGGTCCGAAAAGTCCTTCTCTCCAGCAGGATTCTAGCCATTTTCTTACTTTGGGAACACGATGACCCAACTCTACTTTAAAGTGTAGTGGATGTAATACTGCCTAATCTGTGTGGTGCTACCATTTTCCCCCAGGTCCCGTTACCTCATAAATACACGAAGAGCTCCAGTACCGGCTACCGGATGGCCGAAAACCACAGGCAGAGCCTCGTTTGAACTGAATGATACGGCCCGAATGGCCCTGTTAATATTTAATTGTTTATGAAAAGCCTGCTTGGCCGAGCAGAAACCCAACCTAATTCTGTCCCTCTCCTACTCGCATAAACATTTCCACACATGAAATATGGACGGAGGGAAATTCACTGGCTGCCACATGGCCTTCCTGTATTTAGTCCTTCTCCTCCTTTCCTATACTACATCCTCTTCTTCAGGGTTTTGGTTCCTCTCTCTTCCTTTAGAGTGGACTATAATTTCCTATAGGTGTTGACTCTATTAAGAGCACTACATTGAAACTTCTGACTCAATTTCTTCAGAGGAATTATTGCAAGTCATCAAAAGTACCAGAAACCAAACTGCACAAGTATACACTCGCTGTGTATCATCTGCTATGCAATCTTCCCCATAGGCACAACTGAAAGCATAAACCCTTTTGCCAAAACACACACACAAAAAACCCACCTGTATGTACTAATTAGGACATATTATCTTGAAATGAGTCATCTAAAAAATGTACATTTGGGCATAAATCTCTCTAATTGTTTGGACACTCAAAACACAGACCTCCAGACAAACCTATTGACCAATGTAGAGATAATTACAAATGGTTTAATGGATAAGGTCTTTAAGCCTACTACAGTAGGTCTAGCTCTTCAATGGTAACAACGATAAGAGTGTGTGCTGGTGTGAGTGGTCAGACCAGCGGTCCTCTGACGGCGTTGGCTACATTTGATGTTTTCCCTGTGGTTAATCAATAACATGCCCATAAAAGCAGCAGAGTGAAAGAAAGCAACTTACATCTTCCATATGGCTCAATGGACTCTTAACACATGACAACATTAGGATGGAGGGACAGACGAGGAACAGTGTTTTAATGCCACATCTTCTGCCTTTGAGTAACATCACAGTCCTAGGAAATCAACAATTAGCCACTTCCGGTTTAGTCTTCCAAAATCAATGGCTATTATCGAGATTACCAACTACAAACCTATTAGCAGAATCAACCTAATGTTATTTAAAAAAATAAAACTGTACAAATATCAGATAGTCAATGAAATGCATCCCCTGAATCTACATGTATTTAAAAAAATGTTGCAGTGACATCACCGCAGGTTTTTGGAAAAATTACGCTGGCCAAGTTGGGAATTACCGAACGTGCTGAGGTGATTTTAGTAACTCATGTCGGAAAAATGACCGGCACAATGATTTTGAGCAGTTTAGTGGTCTGGCGTGTTCCTTTAATTACTGATTATTTCCTCATTTGGTTGATGGACATTTGGTTACAACCACTAAACTAGAAGTACAATAAAGTTTCTGAATGTGTGGGTTTGAAAACAAATCTGGGTTATAAGAAAAATGTATTCCCCCCCCAATTTTTCGCCCCTCCCAGTTAGTATGTACAATTCCCCCTAACCCTGCCTTGTTGGTAGCTCTGCAAATCTTTTGACAGATGTGGGATTGTTAAAGGCGCTCACATGGTTCATCTAAAACATGACTAATATAGCTCTTATGGTCCATCATGCTCAGGTGACCATATACCCTTATGGCCATATAGTGTATGGTTATAAATACCATCAAATATAATTCATGCTGATGGAAATGCATTTTTCGTGATTTTGTAATATAATC